>JAWPHD010016913.1:0-47330 GCA_037043455.1 Cyrtodaria siliqua | reverse complement strand
TATACAGATACAAAGTTGTCAAGGAATGCCGCCTAAAGAGGATATAGGTATACATACACAATTATAAAGAAAACCAATGCGCTCCAGTTTGTCTAATTTCTTTGGCATTTGCAAGCACCATTTAAATAAAACTATACAATTATATATCAAGATGGTACATTGTCTCCAGACGAGCTTCTACGAAGGCGTCGTCCTTACTACTCGTGCGTCAACATGTATGTTTGCTTAAATTCTTCATTGATCGAATATTTTCAATTTAAAACACAATTAACAAAGATTCACCAGGTTGAAGACATTTAAATACCATGTTTGTGTGACTGACACCTATCAACATTTAATGTTAGCGTAATAATGTGACAAAAATACTATGCCGTGGTGATTAGAGCCATGACGTGTAAAATGAGACGGAATTAGCTAGAAATCTTATATCAAGTTGAACATGACAAACTGTGTGATCGCTTCCTAAAATGATGTAGATTTTGAACCTGGAAAGGATAATTCAATGTACATGTGTGAAACGGAAAGTGCAGTAAAAAGTAAAAAATAGGATTATTTTTTTTATCTCATCTGTAAGGTACGAGTATTCAAGGGAGATAATAATGTTTTGAGTATATTTTGCTCGTTAAACAAGCGATATTGGATGTTCACCAAATTTGGATTGAGGTTTGAGGTTTTTGGCTTGAGGTTTGTTCCAATAAGATATTGTTACCCGCTACTGGGGTTAACCTACAAAATGCAAGTTTCGATTTGAACGGAACCGGCTCGTTTGTGTTGAATCTCTGTTGAGATTCTTCGGTCAACCTTTAGATATATAGAGCCCCAGTCTATGGTTACTTCTAATATTTCTAAAGACGGTAGAACACTAAACAGTCAAGGTATTTTAGGATATATTAGTAGTTTAAATGCTTTTATTCTGTATGTTATTATTAAGATAGTTCATGTATATTAAACAACTATTTATTTGAGCAAGTATAATATGAAACTGGCCGATTGATATTTAAAACAATACTTTAAAATGCTTTACAGTGCACATTTATTACCGCTCGTTTTGAATTATTGTAATTTAAGTCCAAAAAACCTTCCGTACATTCAGTGCCAATAACCAGATCCTAACTATATAGTCCAGGGAGCAGTTGCCTTGCAATATTGTCCACGTGGCCTACCTCATCCGTAGAAGGTTTGAAACGTGATCATGATAGAGTAACTATACAAGCTACAAGCTATACGTATCATTCGAGTTGCACTTGCATCAAGCTCGGAAATAGCTCATGCGAAAACAAATAGAACACTGTTGTGCAGCAATGTTTGTATACGGTTCTAATGTACCCATTAAAATTCATTTTAAGAAAATGAAAAATAAAAAAAAATATATATTTAAAATGTAATATGGGGGCATTATTATTTCCGTTCAAATAGTTCGGTAAGTCCAGTCATTTTCAAAACAATTAGCTACTAATCGTTGTGATTAGCAAACCTTAATTACGTACACTCGTAATTACAGACTACTAACCAAATCTAGTACAACACAAGTTATATCACAATTGTAGCATGGTCGGTGATATTTCCTTTGATGAATGCAGAGCATTAAATCGTTTAATTGAGAGTAACTAAAGGGGCGTGGCTATACCGTACTACAACTACCAGATATTGGAATTCAGAGTACGGTCACTATGACGTCACAGTGTTACTAAAAAGATAGAGTCTGTCTCAGCTCGTAGGTTATTCAAACACCTCGGTGTTTAAGCCAACTTGATGAGACCAGAGTCTATCTATTACATGTAACAGAGTACTCACTGAAGATGATGGAATAGTGAAACGTTCAGCGGTGTATGTTCACACATCGCTTGAGGCCTACCACAGTTGATTTTCAGACATGTTACATCTTTATCACATATGTGATATCTCTTTAATATGTGAGCTGTTATTAGCAATACTATTTTTATAAAATAATGTCAGTAACTGTCCATATGATTTCTTACATTTCTTTTTCGGTAAGGCATCACACGAAGGTCTTAAAAATAACATTGCACGTCTGTTATTCAAATCAATAAGACATGACATGTTGATATATTG
Source organism: Cyrtodaria siliqua (assembly GCA_037043455.1). Lineage (NCBI taxonomy): Eukaryota > Metazoa > Mollusca > Bivalvia > Adapedonta > Hiatellidae > Cyrtodaria > Cyrtodaria siliqua. The sequence goes on along the minus strand of JAWPHD010016913.1, from coordinate 45,257 downwards.
TTTTGACAAGTAAAATCGGATGATTTAAAGGTTTTCAATGTGTATAGACATTTCCCATGCATTGCATATTTGTTATATGGTAAATGTATTTTCAATATATTTACATGTTGTTATCTCTAAAAGAGGCAGTAACAAATAAATGCATGACATATCTAATATTTTGCTTTACAAGAGCCACACATATTATATGAGTAGTGTGGATCTGATGGATATAGCAGTGTATTATTATAACTCTTTCTTTACTAACATTTATAAGTACTTGCACGAAAAACGAGTTCCTAGCATGTATTTGTCGCGAGCTAGGGTAACTTTATCCATTTATTTGTCTATTCCGTACAACGTACAACATCAGGATTAATAATGCCAACAACTAACACTCTGGAACAAACAACACCTTCACATACGGTTTGAACAGCATACCTCGTCAAATATTTTACACAACCTCATCTCAATATCAATATACAAGTGCAAACACGTGTTGCTTTTACACAGGATATTCCTAGCACTCAATCAGCCTGCAAAAATAATCAAAGCACTTAAAGTGCTGAATGCGGCGTTTTTTTTTGTAACGGACAACATCTGAATAATAAGATGAACATACCATGAATATCAAAGTGTAGGAACAGTGAATAGAAATGGGGAAAATAGCGCCCGACGCGAGTTGTTCTTGCCATTTTTGCATCTTGTCAATTGGTATAGCGTTCAGATCCGGAATGCCCCTCTACCTTTCTGTTCTTGCACAACTAGACCCTGAACACAACAATCTATGAAAGTTGTGATCGAACCCGATCTTAAATACAGGAGATAAAACAAGATTGCTATATATGCTATATTCCAACACAGTAACAATCCAGGGGTGTCTAAACATGTTTCTTCATTTCGTCTTATCATTAATAATAATTCACTGACATCGTGAATCACTAAAATACTTTCAAAATAGTTGTTGCTATATTCAATTATACATAATAAAGCAATAATTATGTTGTTTTCACGTTCTACCAGTAATTCGCCATAAAAATAGTTCTCAAAAACGCTTATAAATATAATTTGTTATATTTTGCTAATTTTTTCAAAGATTTTTGATATATTGTCATTTGGAATATTATTGTTTTCCTATTACATACATAGCTCGTCTTAGTTTAAGTCAGTTTTCTCATTACATTCAGTTCATACAAACCCGGAGGCATTATTTACCTGCGCGGAGGCATATGCTTTGAATGCTGTTCGGCTGCCACTTATGTGCTATTTTTAGCTCTCAGAGCTATTTTTAGCTCAGAAATCTGGCTAGCCTCCAAATTGTGGTATACCATTCTGTTAACATTGCAGCGGGGAGTTTGCTCACCGCCGTAATAATACATATGACTTCAGAATCAACGGCAGCAGCTCAGACATCGTCATTCACGCCTACAGCAGTCACAACCTCTACAACAATATCTAGTACCTTAATGACTACCACGCCAATAATGACGGAGTCTACATTACCAACAACTGCTCAGTCTACCAGTACAACAACTATACCGACACCGACGCCGGAATCTACTACATGGTCGACAACTATATCGACAACGACGCAGGAATCTACTACATGGTCGACAACTATACCGACAACGACGCAGGAATCTACTAAATGGTCGACAACTATACCGACAACGACGCAGGAATCTACTACATGGTCGACAAACAAACCGACAACAACTACTACGGCTACTACTACATCGTCAACAGTTAGACTGACAACGCCGACAGCTACAACACATATGCCCAGTAAGTCGTTATTTGTACTCATTTATCATTCGTTTTGGATACAACGTTGGTGAAAGATGTTGTGTTCAGTTTATGATTTTCTCTACTATATATACCGTACGTATTAGTATTTTGTGAGGATTTATGTACCATGAAAATGAGTTCGACATTGAGCATTATTGATAATGACATTGTCTAGTTATAGACATTGCGTTCAAAATGAATTCTATTTGGTTTATGCAGTAAGGTAAATGACATCGGCTATGTGTTGTGGGGGTAGAAAGGGGAAAGTCATTTAAGCAGTCAAATAAAGTACATTTTATTTTGAGATAATGAATAATTCAGCGCTCATAACTGTATAATCTATATAATCAGAAAGGCAATCGGCTAAGATGGTAAAATATTTATCTGGTTTCTGGGCATTTTTAGAAAACTTGATTTTGTGGGCTATGTCGATCGATTGCTAAACTATGTTTCTGGTTGAAGTGGATGTTGGTTCTGATGACGATAATAGTTTTCTCAATGTTAGTCAGCGTCTCGTCTTATACATTATATTTACATTATACAGCATGCCATGGCGGTTGGATTAGGCATGCTGATTCGTGTTATCTGCTTCATGCAGATGATAGATGGACATGGACTCAAGCCAGTGTAAGTATATGTGCATCATTCTTGTACTTTTTTCGGAATAAAATATATAAAATGATACACGTTTTTTCTTTAAGTATATGGCATACACATGGTGCCACGTAACGGTTTTCACTTTTGTGCTGTATAAAGGAAAAGGTATGACGGACTGCTGCAGTATGCGATTGCTCATGTTGATGTAAGTCAATTATACACCCGCTTCGAAGAAGTGGGGGCTGTATAGGAATCACTTTGTCCTTCGAGTCATATCGCGTCCCGTCGCGTCGCGTCCCGTTTTTATTATTTAACAGATAATAGTTACATGGTTGCATATTTGGTATAATCTGAAAATACATTATGAAAACCACATAAGGCTACTAATTATACAGACTTATTAAGGCTACACTTATGGGAAGCCATAACCGTCAAAATGTGGATATTTACACACCATTCAATGACAGTCTGTTTAATTCAACATGAAGTCATTTTATGACGTAAATATTGATTCGATGCGACGTGTAAACTCTGTTCATTCGTTACAAAGTGAATTGATACGGTTCGAAGTAAAATAATACGGTGTAAAATTTCAAACTATACGACGCAGATAGAAATCATTCAGTGCAATGACAAACCATTTGACAAAAAAACTAATGCAATACAATAAAATACAAGTCGGTACGATGAAAACTTTAACGATTCATCGAAAAATGTGAAGTGATACAGAACAAAGTAAATCAGCATGATGCATCACGAATCAGTTGAACGCAAACACATTTAGTCTGGTGGTAAGTAAAATAATCGGACGAAAACAAAGTCGGTGCAATGCAAACGCAATCCGTTCGACAGGAACGGATTTCATTACGTGCAAAGTGTAACAGTACGATATATGGCGGCGATATTTGCCACATCACTTGCAGGATTATTTCCCCGCCTTATGATAAATCAAAGTACTGAAAGTACTGAGAATGTACTGAGAATGCAAGGTTTGATAGGAAAGACGTATGAATATTTGCACGATTGCTGGACATTTAAAATTTCCATAAATTTTACATAGTTTTAGCCAACTTGGCGGATTGTGCATCCGGGTTTACCAAACTTGGTCTCAGTCTTTATATTAACGAAAGCGTGTACCATACTGAAAACTACATATATCGTATAATAAACATGATAGTTATTGCCCTTGATTTAATGATAATGTCCTATATTTGCCCCGTGAGCATATCTTTCATTCGATCTTTACTAAATTGAGTCAATATATTTATATTAATAAAAGCTTTGACAAGTTCAAAACCAGTTGCATCAGACTAGACACATCAGAGTTATAGCCCTTATTTTCCTGTGGGCCTTAGACTATTCGAGCCAGTAGTGTGATACAGGCCCTCTTGTGCATCTTGTTCCCGGAAGACAACTTAATACTCGCCACTCTGTAAATGACATAATTGTAGACATGGAGGTCATCTCGAGAAACAGTTTGGCCATAAAAAACAAATCTGTCTATCCATCAGCAATTTCATAAAATAATATTCTAATCTAAGATTTGAAACAGTCTAATGAAAATTGATCACAATATATTTGGAATGGATCGACCCTCTAAAATGTTTGTAGGTCGCCCAAGATCGCCAAGTTGGCTAAAACTATGTCATATTTATGGAAATTTTAAATGTCCATATTCATACAGTCATTCCTATCAAACCGTGCATTCTCAGTACTTTCAGTACTTTGATTACATAAGATTTCACTAAGTTTTTAATTATTAACAGATAATGGTTCCATATTTCTTCTTTTTTTATGACGTGAAAACTTCATAAGGTTTGACACTACTAATGTTAAGACCTCATAAGGTTACATTCGTCTAATTTTTACATAAGACTCCGCATATGTATACCCCTGCCAAGCAAGTTTGGTGGTGGCTATATAGAAATCACTTTCGAGTTATTTAGCAAAAAGTGGTTGCATATTTGCTTTTCCATTTTGGTGTGATGTGAAAATACTTAATGAAAACAATATACGGTTACACTCCACTAATTATAAGGCTTCATAAGGTTATCATCCACTAATGTTTACGTAAAACTCCACATATTTTAAATATGTGTCGTGTTATTTAACAGATAATCAGATAATCTTTGCATATTTTATTTTCCCTTTTCTTATAATGTGAAAATATCATTAGATTACACACTACTAATTTTAAGACTTCATAAGGTTACATTCCACTAATTTTACTTAAGGCTCCGCATATGTTTTAACTATTTGTAATTGAGACTTTGCTCAGCACAAACTTCCGAGTATTCCCACGCATCCATATTAAGGTAGTGATACCTATTCTGACTGGACACCTATACAGGAGTATTAATCACCTTCAAACAATTTGCATTAAATTCAAACAGGTCACCAAGCGAGGGGTATTAATCATCTCCAGTGATAGCTTTAGTTAAGTGAACGAAATATCATTTATCAGTCAAACAAATAAATGAAGCAATCATGTTTAGCCGGCTTATAGATTGGCGAAAACCGGGCGGGCGGTGGGCGAGCTTCAACTTTCACCAACATATACGTTACGTTAACCTTTCTGTTTAAGTCTGTCACTAATTATCTTCACCAAATGACACAGAATACGTATATTGCAATAAATGCCCTTTTCTTTAGCAATTTGTTCACGTCCAGTTGATTTGTACTAAATAGTTTAAATTATTTACAGTTTGTAACTGCGAGCACAATAGTAGGCGAATCGAAGACCTCGTGTAGGTTCGCAGTATCATGTCGTTACCAGTTCTCGATGGTCTAAGCGATCGGCGATACAAAATGAACACAAACTCAATTTTCTTCCAGTGATAATCAAATTCAATTGCATCAAAAGCAAAGTTTCCAATAAAGTTCGCATCATTTCAATTTCAAAAGTTCGAAATGTAATGTGGCAGTCAAAATTAGATCAGTTAAAAAAAAATGACTCCAGTACTCGAGGTAGTTTTGAAAAAAGAAGCTAATGACGTCATAACTGTATTTTTCCCCCAATGAGGTGTCGAAACGAGACACACATATAATTATACTGTCTCGTCACTATTTTTGCGTGCGTGTAAACCGTAACAAAAATATAGACCCGGAAATGGATTGATTTTAAACATATTTGTGTTATTTATTAAATTGTATACGCTTTCATACTCGCCGTCATTGTTTTTTCCAAGTGACTGAACTTACGTAACCGAAAAGTAGGTGTCTATTCTTTCAGTGATTATTTTTTGGAAAAAAAACCGGTTTAGGCAGTTCCGATTGACCGTCTGCAAGTAGGACGATTATAACTCGATTTATAACATTTTAAACAGAGGTTGAAATGTTGACTTAGTGACAAATTTATAAAATAGGTATGTATGACTTCAATAAATAATAACCTAGCTTTATTCGGAATTGTTAGCTCTTCAAATAGCTAATCAACCCTTTGTCTGCCATTGCACTTCATAGTCTCGAAGAACTTCGTAAAATAAAAGTTACCTCGAGATTATAGGTACCTCGAGAACAGGATACTTGAGGATATGCCATGTGGAAATATACTCCAGAAGAACGCCACATGGCAGCGTGCGTATCTAAATAAACAAACAGCATTTACGAACAAAATAAGTCTGGATAAATCAAACAAAATAATAAAATTATCAAGAAAATACTTTTCATTCAGTCTACTATTGTAAGTTAACGTAGTTTTGAATAAGTTTTCAGATTTCCACCTGGAAAAGAAATATCGCAGATTTTGGTTGTTTTATGTTTTATTTCACGAAATAATTACAACACAACGTCGTTAACCATTCGGCCACGGAGACGCTTCGAGTTAAGTGAAAGAACTATTGAACATTATTTAAACGATGTATATGCTTCAATCTACAGCTTGAAATTAATGTAGAACATAGTATTACAAGAGACAGTCTGGACATAACTAATTTAATTCTAGAAAATCTGACTGGGAAAATTGACAATGCGTCGGACACAACCCACCTCGAGTTAAGGCATTTGAAATATTCTGGACGACTCATTGGCACAATATAATCCTGCTGACATTTTTTACACACCTCAAGAACAGTTTGATACGCGTTGTTATGGAAACCGGCGGTTTTAAATTGTTTCGTATACATCCTTTATATATGTTTCAGTCCTTCTGCCTGACACACAACGCTCATCTGGTAATTATCAATTCCGCAGAAGAAAACCAGTTTCTAACGCGTCAATGGCAACACAGACATATTGGTAAGAGTTTTGTTTAAATATGCAATTTAATCCCTGACGAAGGTCTACTGGTGGGTACTTTTCTTTTATTCCTAAACCATTATGACGACCAACGGATGGGTGACAAGCTGTTGAGAGAACCTGTTCTAAACAAACATTTAGAGTCACAGAATGCAACAAGACAAAACACTGATTTAAAACAACAATTACACATAGACAAATATGTTTAATTATAGGCAGAGTATGCTTATTAAAACGTAAAATGAAATAGTTGACGAAGTATTCGGAAGCGTTACAGTTTAAAGAATTACGCTATCAAATCAATGGAATAAATATGTGTGTACTCATTGCGCTGTATCCAATATACCCTGTGGTGACGCTAAGCATACAACAGGTAGCGTGCAGATCCAGCAGTTCATTTATAGCACAAGTATTGTTTATGTAAACACAAACGTTGAACTTTTAGCATAACGTTTTAACGAACAGTATGTTTCTAATCAGTTGTTTCAACTAACGCCTGGGTACATCAGGTGAATTAATGCAAATTTATTGTAATATTGAACACTAATACTTGACACAAAGTATCTTCTCCGTTAAAAATAATCATATTCAGACTAAAACTAGCGTGTGAGACATTGTAAACATTCGAGGGTAGATAGAAGGGGGAACAACCTTGGAACAGTCAGTCACAAAGATCTCGTTGAGCCAAATTATTAATATCCTCTGCTGGGTATTACGCCTTTGCTTATGTACAGTCAAATATATCTGAAGGGCATGTGGAAGCCTTATGTTTTAACCTTTACTAATTTGATAACACATAGTCTAGCAAATGTTATTGTTACTTTTTAAATGACTACTTTGCAATCGTCACTATAAGACCATTTCGAACGACCTTTATTTTTGCAACAACTTATTTACAAGACACGTGCAGTGCTAATATGGCATAAGCAGGACCAAAACGTAGTGTCACGCGCCTATGGTATTTTAATAATCTGTAATGGTCCCGTGCTTTGATACAGTCAATTTTGTTAATTTATATGACAATACAGAATGGTACCAAAATAGAGAAAATTGATAATTCATGTAAAATATTTATTTTGAAATATATTCAAAAAACACCCAGTAAAATGATCAAAGGTGGAATTTTTAAAAATTGCTGATACTGTCATAATTCAGCTTGGAATCAACCCTCATCAAACTCAGCATACCCAAATTATTATAAAGTTGCCAAGATACACATTTTTAGTCCGACTATTCGAAGAATAGTGAGAGCTATCCTACTCACCACGGCGTCCCCAGCTTCACCTTAAAATTGTTGTGCAATATATTTATAACTTCAATTACTCAAGCTATTGCATCCCCATAACTATTTCATTCATTTTGACAAAATTATGGCCCCTAAATTAGTAAATAATGTCATTTTTACATAGAAGTATATAGGAAAAAACACTGCAAAATCTTCTTCTCCGAAACAAAAAGGGCTGCAGTTTAGATATTTTGTATGTAGCGTCTGTAATAGTCCTCTACCAAGTTTGCTCAAATGGTGACCCTGGGGTCAAAATTGGACCCGCCCCGGGGATCACAGGATGTGAAACATGAAGGTGTGGGTGAGCCCCCTGAGTCATAACTTAGTAACCGTTGAGATCCCCACCCTATAACCATATATACACTTACTGGACATGAACAGACAGATACAACCATCCAACCAGCATAGACACCGGGGTGCTTCCCCACCCCTGGGGACATGGCCCCTCGGTCATAACTTGGAAACCATTGAGATCCCCACCCTATAACCATATATTCACTTATGGGCATGAACATATGGATATAAACACCCAACCAGCATAACCCCTGTCTACTTTCCCACTCCCGGGGACATAGCCCCTCCGTCATTACTTGAAACCATTGAGATCCCCACCCTATAACCATATAAACACTTACTGGGCATGAACAGACGGATACAAACACCCAACCAGCATAGACCCCGGACTCCTTCCCCACCACTGGTGACATAGCCCCTAAGTCATAACTTGTAAACCGTTGAGATCCCCACCCTATAACCATACATACAATTACCGGGCAATAAAAAAAGGATACAACCACTCAACCAGCATAGACCCCGATCTCCTCCCCAACCCCGGGGAAATAGCCTCTGGGTCATAATTTGGAAACCGTTAAGATCCCTACCCTATAACCATATATACACTTACTGGGCATGAGCAGACGGATACAACCATCCAACCAGCCCAGACGCCGGACTCCTTCCCCATCCCTGGTGACATAGTCCCTGGGTCATCACTTGTAAACCGTTGAGATCCCTACACTATAACCAATATACACTTACTGGGCATTAACAGACGGAAACATCCATCCAAAAAGCGCAGACCCTAGGCTTCTTCCCCACCTTTGTGGACCTAGCCCCTGGGTCAAACCTTACAAATAATTTGATATTTTTATCTCGACTGTTCGAAGGATCTTATGGGGTCTATAATCATGGATTATTATTTACTGGGACAATAAATGACTGACATTATGGATTATTATTTACTGGGACAATAAATGACTGACATTATGGATTATTACATGGCCGAAGCACCACCACATGTCAGTCTACTGGGACAATACATGCTGGACATTATGGATTATTACATGGCCGAAGCACCACCACATGTCAGTCTACTGGGACAATACATGCTGGACATTATGGATTATTATCTACTGGGACAATAAATGCAGGATATTATGGATTATTATAGGGCCAAATCACCACCACATGTCAGTCTACTGGGACAATACATGCAACACATTATGGATTATTATCTACTGGGACAATACATGCAGGACATTATGGATTATTACATGGCCGAAGCACCACCAGATGTCAGTCTACTGGGACAATACATGCAGGACATTATGGATTATTACATGGTCGAAGCACCACCACATGTCAGTCTACTGGGACAATACATGCAGGACATTATGGATTATTACATGGCAGAAGCACCACCATATGTCAGTCTACAGGGACAATACATGCAACACATTATGGATTATTATCTACTGGGACAATACATGCAGGACATTATGGATTATTACATGGCCGAAGCACCACCAGATGTCAGTCTACTGGGACAATACATGCAGGACATTATGGATTATTATCTACTGGGACAATACATGCAGGACATTATAGATTATTACATGGCCGAAGCACCACCACATGTCAGTCTACTGGGACAATACATGCAGGACATTATGGATTATTACATGGTCGAAGCACCACCACATGTCAGTCTACTGGGACAATACATGCAGGACATTATGGATTATTACATGGCAGAAGCACCACCATATGTCAGTCTACAGGGACAATACATGCAACACATTATGGATTATTATCTACTGGGACAATACATGCAGGACATTATGGATTATTACATGGCCGAAGCACCACCAGATGTCAGTCTACTGGGACAATACATGCAGGACATTATGGATTATTACATGTTCGAAGCACCACCACATGTCAGTCTACTGGGACAATACATGCTGGACATTATGGATTATTACATGGCCGAAGCACCACCACATGTCAGTCTACTGGGACAATACATGCTGGACATTATGGATTATTACATGGCCGAAGCATCACCACATGTCAGTCTACTGGGACAATACATGCTGGACATTATGGATTATTACATGGCCGAAGCACCACCACCTGTCAGTCTACTGGGACAATACATGCTGGACATTATGGATTATTACATGGCCGAAGCACCACCACATGTCAGTCTACTGGGACAATACATGCTGGACATTATGGATTATTACATGGCCGAAGCACCACCACATGTCAGTCTACTGGGACAATACATGTAGCACATAATGGATTATTATCTACTGGGACAATAAATGCAGGATATTATGGATTATTATAGGGCCAAATCACCACCACATGTCAGTCTACTGGGACAATACATGCAACACATTATGGATTATTACATGGCCGAAGCACCACCAGATGTCAGTCTACTGGGACAATACATGCAGGACATTATGGATTATTACATGGTCGAAGCACCACCACATGTCAGTCTACTGGGACAATACATGCAGGACATTATGGATTATTACATGGCAGAAGCACCACCATATGTCAGTCTACAGGGACAATACATGCAACACATTATGGATTATTATCTACTGGGACAATACATGCAGGACATTATGGATTATTACATGGCCGAAGCACCACCAGATGTCAGTCTACTGGGACAATACATGCAGGACATTATGGATTATTATCTACTGGGACAATACATGCAGGACATTATGGATTATTACATGGCCGAAGCACCACCACATGTCAGTCTACTGGGACAATACATGCAGGACATTATGGATTATTACATGGTCGAAGCACCACCACATGTCAGTCTACTGGGACAATACATGCAGGACATTATGGATTATTACATGGCAGAAGCACCACCATATGTCAGTCTACAGGGACAATACATGCAACACATTATGGATTATTATCTACTGGGACAATACATGCAGGACATTATGGATTATTACATGGCCGAAGCACCACCAGATGTCAGTCTACTGGGACAATACATGCAGGACATTATGTATGTTTACATGGCCGAAGCACCACCAGATGTCAGTCTACTGGGACAATACATGCAGGACATTATGGATTATTATCTACTGGGACAATACATGCAGGACATTATGTATGTTAACATGGCCGAAGCACCACCATATTTCAGTCTACAGGGACAATACATGCAGGACACTATGGATTATTACATGGTCGAAGCACCACTACATGTCAGTCTACTGGGACAATACATGCAGGACATTATGGATTATTACATGGCCGAAGCACCACCACATATCAGTCTACTGGGACAATACATGCAGGACATTATGGATTATTACATGGCAGAAGCACCACCATATGTCAGTCTACTGGGACAATACATGCAGGACATTATGGATTATTACATGGTCGAAGCACCACCAGATGTCAGTCTACTGGGACAATATATGCAGGACATTAATGATTATTACATGGTCGAAGCACCACTACATGTCAGTCTACTGGGACAATACATACAGAATATTATGGATTATAACATGGCCGAAGCACGACCACATGTCAGTCTACTGGGACAATACATGCTGGACAGTATGGATTATTACATGGCCGAAGCACCACCACATGTCAGTCTACTGGGACAATAAATGCAGGACATTATGGATTATTACATGGCCGAAGCACCACCACATGTCAGTCTACTGGGACAATAAATGCAGGACATTATGGATTATTACATGGCTGAAGCACCACCATATGTCAGTCTACTGGGACAATACATGCTGGACATTATGGATTATTACATGGCCGAAGCACCACCACATGTCAGTCTACTGGGACAATACATGCAGGACATTATGGATTATTACATGGCCGAAGCACCACTACATGTCAGTCTACTGGGACAATACATGCAGGACATTATGGATTATTACATGGCCGAAGCACCACCACATGTCAGTCTACTGGGACAATACATGCTGGACATTATGGATTATTACATGGCCGAAGCACCACTACATGTCAGTCTACTGGGACAATACATGCTGGACATTATGGATTATTACATGGCCGAAGCACCACTACATGTCAGTCTACTGGGACAATACATGCTGGACATTATGGATTATTACATGGCCGAATCACCACTACATGTCAGTCTACTGGGACAATACATGCTGGACATTATGGATTATTACATGGCCGAAGCACCACTACATGTCAGTCTACTGGGACAATACATGCTGGACATTAAGGATTATTACATGGCCGAAGCACCACTACATGTCAGTCTACTGGGACAATACATGCTGGACATTATGGATTATTATCTACTGGGACAATACATGCAGGACATTATGGATTATTACATGGCCGAAGCACCACCACATGTCAGTCCACTGGGACAATACATGCAGGACATTATGGATTATTACATGGCCGAAGCACCACCACATGTCAGTCCACTGGGACAATACATGCAGGACATTATGGATTATTACATGGCCGAAGCACCACTACATGTCAGTCTACTGGGACAATACATGCAGGACATTATGGATTATTACATGGCCGAAGCACCATCACATGCCAGTCTACTGGGACAATACATGCTGGACGCATTATTCAATACTCATTTGATTACATGTACGTTAAATGTGTCGTGGTTCGCAAATGTTCGGCCTTTACGTGGTTTTGAACGACGTTGGGTGAATTGCAAATACCATGAAGCGGGCGTGCGCATTTTAGTAAATTTGGCATTCACTACCGGCCTTCAATACCGCATAAACATCGAAATGTTTTGCGAATCAGTTTTTATATTTGTATTATCGCATGCCTGAGAGTACTTTCTATTGTCCAATCTATTGATATATTCAATACAGGAAAGCGAAAGTATACTGATATTTTGTATAACGGCACATTTTTCAAAAACATGTGCCGTTATACACGTACCAGATATCCTACATGGCTAGCGATAAAACAGTTATAGAATATCCAACTTGGTGTTACACGCATATATCATGAACACATGAAATATGTTTAATTACGCTAAATCAGCCGGATGTGCTCGCCTGGTGCATCGAAAGTAGTTCTGTATTAAAGAGTGCTGATTTTTTTTTTTTAAATCTTTTTTAGTGCAATTTCCTGTTAGATTTTGGCTGTGACTGTATTGTGGACATATCGTTGACATTTGAAAATGGAGCTCATCATGTTTTTAACAGTTTTTGATATAAATTTCAGAAGTGAAAGTAGAGAGGATTCGAAATTGTAAGGGGTAAAACTAGCTTTGACCTTTGACACGGTGTTAGAATACAGCTAAAGAAATGTTTCTTAAAAGGTATTAAACCCCCTATTTCCTTGTTGATGTTTAATAGCATGTTTATCATGTTTATTTACATGATAAAGTAAGCTTCCCAGAATTCTAATCAGGTTTGAGTTTTTAACAGGTTGTCAACATTCTAACTTTACTATGGAAGGGGCATGCAGACTCATTTACGCTATTATGACCTATGTAACCGGGTACAGGTATATGGTGAAATATAGATTCCTAACCGTGTGTCCTCGATAGCTCAGTGGTTAGAGCCCTGGTACGGTAAACCAGAGACCCTGGGTTCGAGTCCCGGTTGAGGAACGATTTTTTCACCACCTGTTATATTTGGGGGCTCGTCCGGGATCCAGGACCGTGTCTGTTAGCATGAAACAGTATGAAAATAAGTCTGACAGCCGGCCTGGAGTTAACTCCACTAGAAATTCAGAGACGAATTTCAATCTGGTGGAGGTGTATGTAACCGGGTACAGGTATATGGTGGAATATCGATTCCTAACCGTATGTTCTCGATAGCTCAGTGGTTGGAGCGCTGGTACGGTAAACCAGAGACCCTGGGTTCGAGTCCCGGTTGAGGAACGATTTTTTCACCACCTGTTATATTTGGGGGCTCGTCCGGGATCCAGGACCGAGTCTGTTATGGCTGCGTCACATTACACTCCGATTAGGTTTACGATGGGGTACCGGTGTCTAAACGGGCTGAAATTGCCAAATTTTCAAAGGTCTCCGGCCGGTGACCCTCCGGTGTCAAATCACCGGTGAGGCATCGTACGGGTCACCGGAGAGATTTAGCGCGGAGTTATTTTCTTGCGGCATGAGGCACATCGCCAGCTCACCGTAGCAGACACGGTGAAAAACCCTCCGATACCCGGCCGGACACCTATTGGTATCGGTTGCATGCCGGTGAAAATTTTCACACCCTTGGCGCCAAATAATCCTCCGGTTTCCGAGCGGTGTCCGAGCGGTCTCCGAAGGCGACTCGGCAGGTCACCGGCCGGGACCCGGATGGACGCCGTACGGTGCCCGGATGGTCTTATGGTGCCCGGATGGACACCGTAAGGATAGCGTAGGGCCGATAGCCGACCGGATATCGCACGGCTTTTGCCCGTATACCGTACAGTTACCGTACGATAGCCGATAGCCGATAGCGTAGGCCGATAGCCGACAGGATATCGCACGGCTTTTGCCTGTATACCGTACAGTCACCGTACGATGGTTGCAAACCGGCCGGATACCGGACGACAATTGGACATTTATCGTACGGTAGTCGGCCGATTACCTTAAGAATATCGGACGGTGTCCAGAAGGAAGATGCCAAAGGTTTTCACCAGGTGACCGGGCGAGTACCCTTCGGAAACCGTCCGAATACCTACCGGACCACGCAGGGTGTATGACCACCCCCTTCTTCCCGGACAGGATTGAAATGTTTCTCTCCGATCTCAAATTATCAACGGTGTCCCACCGATGCCTCTATCTCGGACGGTCCCTGCTTGTAATGTGACGTAGGCATAAGCTCCTCCTTTCGAAAAGTCAAGTTTTTTTTCCTTCAAAATTTGTCGCTATTTCTTTTCAACAGAAGGTGTCC
Source organism: Cyrtodaria siliqua (assembly GCA_037043455.1). Lineage (NCBI taxonomy): Eukaryota > Metazoa > Mollusca > Bivalvia > Adapedonta > Hiatellidae > Cyrtodaria > Cyrtodaria siliqua. The sequence continues at coordinate 30,155 of JAWPHD010016913.1, read as the reverse complement.
AGAGAAGGTAAATATTCAAATCTGAATTTGCTCATTTGTTTCCCGTATAACAGTCCATAATCAAAACCACGTCGATGCTACTGGAGTATGGATAGGTGCCACAGATCACGACAAGGAAGGGACCTGGGTGTGGAGGGATCCGGTCAACCACAAAGATACGCCGATGCACAATCAATATACGCATTGGGGTCCCGGTGAACCAAACTCAGGTATGATATAACCGTTTATTGTACTTTTGCACACTCTGACGGGACAAGCACAATGCGAAATCATTCTCGTTTTATATGTACCTTACACACCATTGAACAAGTTCGACATTTGAAGAAATAATAATAATGAAAAAAATATCAAACACCCTGAAAGGGTGGAAGCTCTTTATTTTGGTTGTAATTTCTTTATATTAATTAACAATTCCGTTCAATTTCAGTGAACAAGTTAAACACTTGAAGAAATAATAATACTGAAAAAAAGATCGGACACCCTGAAACGTTTATACTTGATGTTTTTGCTGTCCCAAAAATAAGAACTTTACATGTGGAAGCTCTGTATACTGGCTGTAAAATTCTTTATAAATTAACAATTCCAGTTCCATTCATGTGTAATATATGTGTATACTGTCACGATGTGTAAGCATGTCAGAATCATCTTGAGCTGAAACAAAACAAGAGGCCCAAGAGGGCCTGTAGACGCTCTACTGTATGAAGAGCTTTTATAGGGAGAGCAGGAGAAGTAATTGGTACAAAGCTTTTGTTACCCGTTATTGTTGCAAAGCTATGACTGGTTTTATTTTCTTGTATATTTTAGTACTAGATAATGAAATAAGCCACAGTTTTCAACCGTGTCAAGTTGGTCATGAAAAATTGTAATCGATTAATCAGATCAAAGGCATAATTGATCGATGATTGATCAAATCTGGCTGATTTTCAAACTCGTCCGAGCTTTTATTGATATTAATAATCTGTGCAAGTTTGGTAAAGATTAAATGGACACAAATGGGATGAGGATAAAAGCCGAATTATGCACGTATCGTACCTTTGACGGTTCGTACCCAGATAATTAGGCGATTCGTACTGTGGCAATTGCACATCCCTACGTTTAGTCAGGGAGTACGTGGTTTCGTATTCATAACATTCACATGACATCATCAAATAAACTTGACCAATCAGCAATCAATACAATAAATGACCTGCACATTCTGGTAGGGGGTAAACTCGGTGTTTATCGTTGGTGCTCAAAGGACTTTAGCCCTTTATCAAACTAGTTTGTTGTGATAATTATATTAAAAGTTTATTTTTTTGTTTACATCTATGTATCTTCTTCTGGTGTTCTTTGATTTTAAAACACCAATATGGATACATTTAATTTAAATCATGGTCTAATATTTTCATATAGAGATTGAGGATAAAGCCCGAGTAAACCCCTTTATTTTCACCTGCTGCCTATAGGAAGCTACGCCCCTGTCTTTTAGTTTTTATATTCATTTCTAAAGGGACACACCTTAATCTTGAAGTTTGTATCAAGCATTTACATAAAAAACATGGTAAAATATTATTAATAGTTGCCTTGAATTTTTGTGTTTTTTGCTTTTTTAGTCAACATAACCTCTCAATCTGTGAATATAATGCAATTCATCAAAAATCTAATAATTACGTGTGTAGCCATGCCGGGAATGGAATACGTGGTTTCCTAAATGTTTAGTTTTAAACATGCTGGCTATCTTGGAAAACTGGCCGCCACGAGAAACACAAATCTGAAGGGGACATCCCTAAAGGTCATTGTGATTAAGTTTCATCAAACTCCTTTAAGCGATTTCAGAGAAGATGTCATATTTAGCCTTTTCCTATATAAACTTTGGGTCGCCACGGCGGCCATTTTGATTATTGCAAGAAAACAAAAAGCCAACCCAAGGAACATGTATATGATATTTCAGGAGAATGGAATCAGTGGTTTCGGAGATGTCGTTTGAAATTTACTTAAATTTGACCTAGTTTTAGCCATGGCGGCCATCTTGGATGACTGGCGGCCGCGAAAAACACAAATCTTAGAGGGACTATCCCAAATATCATTGTGCTTAAGTTTCATCAAAATCTTTCAGGCTGTTTCAGAGAAGAAGTAATTTTGAATCATTTCCTATATAACTCTATGTAATATTTTGGGTCGCCGTGGCGGCCATTTTGATTATTTGACGATAACGAAAAACACAAACTTGATAGAGGCTAACCCAAGGAACATGTATATGATATTTCACAAGAATGGAATAAGTCGTTTCGGAGGAAATGTCGTTTGAAATTTACTTAAATTTCACCTAGTTTTAGCTATGGCGGCCATCTTGGATAACTGGCGGCCGCGAAAAACACAAATCTTAGAGGGACTATCCCAAATATCATTGTGCTTAAGTTTCATCAAAATCTTTTTAGGCTGTTTCAGAGAAGAAGTAATTTTGAATCATTTCCTATATAACTCTATGTAATATTTTGGGTCGCCGTGGCGGCCATTTTGATTATTTGACGATAACGAAAAACACAAACTTGATAGAGGCTAACCCAAGGAACATGTATATGATATTTCACAAGAATGGAATAAGTCGTTTCGGAGGAAATGTCGTTTGAAATTTACTTAAATTTCACCTAGTTTTAGCTATGGCGGCCATCTTGGATAACTGGCGGCCGCAAAAAACACAAATCTGACAGGGACTATCCCAAATATCATTGTGCTTAAGTTTCATTAAAATCTTTCAGGCGGTTTCAGAGAAGATGTAATTTTTAACGTTTTCCTATATAACTCTTATGTAAATGTTGGGTCTCCGTTTTGATTATTCGACGATAACAAAAAACACAAACTTGATAGAGGCAAACCAAAGGAACATGTATATGATATTTCACAAGAATGGAAAAAGCGGTTTCGGAGGAGATGTCGTTTGAAATTTCCTTAAATTAGGCCTAGTTTTAGCCATGGCGGCCATCTTGGATGACTGGCGGCCGCAAAAAAACACAAATCTGAGGACTATCCCAAATATCATGGTGATTAAGTTTCACCAAAATCCTTCAAGCGGTTTCAGAGAAGATGTCATTTTTAACCTTTTCCTCTATAACTCTATGTAAACTTTGAGTCGCCGTGGCGGCCATTTTGATTATTCGGCGATAACGAAAAACACAAACTTGATAGAGGCCAACCCAAGGAACATGTAAATGATATATCACTAGAATGGAATAAGTGGTTTCGTCGGAGATATCGTTTAACATTTACTTAAATTTGACCTACTTTTAGCCATGGCGGCCATCTTGGATCACTGGTGGCCGCGAAAAACACAAATCTGAGAGGGGCCCTCCCAAGTAACATTGTGATGAAGTTTCATCAAAATCCTTCAAGCGATTTCAGAGGAGATGTCGATTTTATAAAATTGCTAACAGACAGACAGACGGACAGACGGACGGACGACGGACGAAAAGTGATCGCATAAGCCCTCCTGGCCTTTGCCAGTAGAGCTAAAAACCTGTTTGATATGTTGTGTATCTTATACAGATGGGTATATATGCCAAGTTGTATGTAAAAACAATAAGAAGCAATAATGTAGTTGAATTTTTAGTGTATTTGACCTTTTGACCCATGGGGAGGCCCCTTGGGGCAGAGTTAAAAAATGTTGTTCTAGCACGTCGTTATGATGTGGGAAAGTCAAACACTAAATTTGGCTGCATTTCGCCCAGTGGTTTAGCAGGAGTTACGCGACATCACACGCGGACAGACAGGAATACATGGTTTCTCTTGCACGCCATTATGACACTAAATTTGGTTGAATTTAAGACATAAACTAGTAAGTATTAATTACGGCTAGTAACAATCTAGGAATTTTATATAGTCTCCAGGGCTTATGAAAATTGTAATAGTCCTAATGGTTATATAATAATTCGGGCTAATGAACAAAAACCATGATTTCTTAAACTGTTAATGTGTGCAAATATATACTACAAATATGTTTTATCGTTATCAAAAGTTTATATTGGTGAAAACATTTGGCTAATCCTGTACATTAGAAAGTCAGCGGAACAGGTACACGTCATCAGTTTGTGTGTACACAACTACTGCATTCAAACATGTCAGATATCTTGGTAAATACAGAATTGCTTGGAATGTGTTTTTACAACATAAAGGGAAATGAATTGGTCTAAAAGCAAGAAATGAAAACATATTAATTACTTGAATTACTTAATACGGAAGCCACTCGTTATATTTAATGTCACCGAAACAGGTACTTCCACGATACCTCGAACACATTTGCCATGGGTGTAGAACAATGGCATCATGGCGTAACAGCAGTGAAAAATCGTAAAAAATCAAAAACTGTTAAAAACTTTTAATAGCCACGAAGGTCAGGCTTTGGAGCAAAGTGGGTGGGGAAGGTTTATTTTTTATCAAAAATTCAGACCAAAATCAGACAAAGACAATTTCATTCATGAACATTTAATAACATATCTGTCACTATGAAAAGAAAAAAATCATAACCAGACTGGGAAAACAACCATTTCTAAAAGGGCCTAAGAAACCTGTTGGTTTACACCGGCTTCGACTACAGTATAAGTACAAGTATAAGAATTACAATTTTCAATGCAAACTGTAGTGTTAATATGGTGGAAAGACGCAGTAATCAATGTAAAATTGTGGCGAAACTGTGCACAATTAGCGAACTTCCAGAATTTTCGCGAATACACGAAACGTTTGTAACGGCTATTATAACTTAAACGCAAGAATTAATCAGAAAGAATAATGTAATTTACTAAAAGAAACGTTTAATTATATTCACGCACGTTTTAACCAACGAAATCCATCGTTAAATGTACGTAAATGAAATTTTCTCTGCCAAATATTTATATCCGCATACTTACAAATATGGCGTTCCTGTTAAATGGGATGGGGATAAAAGCCAAAGTATGCTCGTATCGTACCTTTGACGGTTCGTACCCAGGTAATTAGGCGATTCGTACTGTGGCCATTGGACATTCCCTACCTGGGCCATTGTACGTTTCGTCAGGGAGTAAGTATAATTACACCTTGGTTTGGTATTGCAGTTTATATTCTGTTCATAAATATTGTAGTTTTTATATTCATTTCTAAAGGGACACACCTTAATCTTGAAGTTTATATCAAGCATTTACATAAAATACATGGTAAAATATTATTAATAGTTGCCTTGAATTTTTGTGTTTCTTGCTTTTTTAGTTAACATAACCTCTCAATCTGTGAATATAATGCAATTCATCACAAATTCAATAATTATGTGTGTAGCCATGCGGATAATGGAATACGTGGTTTCCTTAATTTTTACCTAGTTTTTGACATGGTGGCCATCTTGGAAAACTGGCCGCCACGAGAAACACAAATCTGAAGGGGACTTCCATAAAGATCATTGTGATTAAGTTTCATCAAACTCCTTCAAGCGATTTCAGAGAAGATGTCATATTTAACCCTTTCCTATATAAACTTTGGGTCGCCACGGCGGCCATTTTGATTGCAAGAAAACAAAAAAAAATAATTTAAAAGACGCCAGCCATTGTGATAAAGTTTCAACAAAATCATTCAAAAGGTTTCAGAGAAGATTTCATATTTAACCTTTTCCTATATAACTCTATGTAAATCTTGGGTCACCGTGGTAACCATTTTGATTATATAATAATAACGAAAAACACAAATTTGATAAAGGCCAACCGAAGGAACATGTACATGATATTTCGCTGGAATTGATTAAGTGGTTTCGGAGGAGATGTCGTTTGAAATTTCCTTAAATTTGACTTAGTTTTAGCCATGGTGGCCATGTTCGAGAACTGGCGTCTGCAAAAAACACAAATCTGAGGCGCACTATCACAAAGATCATTGTGATAAAGTTTCAACAAAATCCTTCAAGAGGTTTCAGAGAATTTCAATTTTAGCCTTTTCCTATATAACACTATGTAAACTTTGGGTCGTCGTGGCGGCCATTTTGATTATTCGACGATAACAAAAAACACAAATTTGATAAGAGGCCAACACAAGGAACATGTATATGATATTTCACTGGAATGGATTTAGTGGTTTCGGAGATGTCGTTTGAAATCTCTTTAAATTTGACTGACGGCCGCGAAAAACATAAACCTGAGGAGGACTATCCCAAAGATCATTGTGATTAAGTTTCATTAAAATCCTTCAACCGGTTTCAGAGAAGATGTCATTTTTAACGTTTTCCTATATAACTCTATGTACACTTTCGGTCGCTGTGGCGGCCATTTTGATTATTCGACGATAACGAAAAACACAAAGTTGACAGAGGCTAACCCAAGGAAAATTCTTATGATATTTCACAAGAATGGAATAAGTGGTTTCGGAGGAGATGTTGTTTGAAATTTCCTTAAGTTTGACCTAATTTTCCCCATGGCGGCCATGCTGGATGACGGGCAGCTGTGAAAAACACGATTCTTAGGGGTATTATCCTAAAGATCATTGTAATGAAGTTTCATCAAACTCCTTAATGCGGTTTCAGAAAAGATGTTATTTTTAGCCTTTTCCTATATAACTCTATGTAATAGTTGGGTCGCCGTGGCCAATCCAAGGAACATGTATCAGATATTTCAGTAGAATGGAATAAGTGGTTTCGGAGGAAATGTCGTTTGTAATTTCCTTAAATTTGACCTATTTTTAGCCATGGTGGCCATCTTGGATGACTGGCGGCCGCAAAAAGCAAAAATCTGAGAGGGACTATCTATTTTGATTATTTGATGATAACGAAAAACACAAACATGATAGAGGCTAACCCAACGAACATGTATATGATATTTGTCAAGAATGGAATAAGCGGTTTCGGAGGAGATGTCATTTGAAATTTCCTTAAATTTGACATAGTTTTAGCCATGGCGGCCATCTTGGATGACTGGCGGCCGCGAAAAACATAAATCTGAGAGGGACTGTCCCAAATATAACTCTATGTAAACTTTTGGTCACCGTGGCGGCCATTTTTATTATTTGACGACAACGAAAAACACAAACTTGATAGAGGCCAACCCAAGGCACATGTATATGATATTTCAGTAGAATGGAATAAGTGGTTTTAGAGGAGATGTCGTTTGAAATGTCCTTATAATTGACCTTGTTTTAGCCATGGCGGCCATCTTGGATGTCTGGCGGCCGCGAAAAACACAAATCTGAGAGGGTCCTCCAAAGTAACATTGTGCTTAAGTTTCATCAAAATCCTTCAAGCGGTTTCATAGGAGATGTCGATTTTATAAAATTGCTAACAGACAGACAGACGGACGGACGGACGGACGACGAAAGAAAAGTGATCGCATAAGCCCTCCTGGCCTTTGGCCAGTAAAGCTAAAAACAAATACAACAAACAAATGCAGCGATTATTTCCTATCGTATTTCCAGGTGGCCACCACCACGAAAAATATTGCATCTGTTCCATACCTTTATTACAGGCGATGGTCACCGCGACGAAGACTGTATCATTGACACGCGTTCACTACTTTTATTTCAGACGATGGTCAACATGGTGAACTGTAACGTTGTCAGATGTCACATACCTTTATTTCAGGGGATGACAAATGTTCTATACTTTTATTTCATGTGATGACACATTTCCCATATCTTTATTTCGGGTACCTTTATTTCAAGTGATGACACATGTTTCATACCTTTATTTCAGGTGATGACAAATGTTTCATACCTTTATATCAGGTAATGACAAATGTTCAATTTCTTTATTTCAAGAAATGGTCACCACGATGAAGAATTTTACTTTGACAAATAGTCCATTTCTTTATTTCAGGTGAGTACAAATGTTTCATTCCTTTATTTTAGGCGATGACAAATATTCCATAACTTTATTTCGGGTGATGGTCAACACGATGATGAATGTAACGTTGACAAATATTCCATACCTTAACTTCAGGTGATGACAAATGTTCCATTCCTTTATTTCAGGTGATGACAAATAAACCATTCCTTTATTTCAGGTGATGGCAAATGGTTCAGGTGATGGTCACCACGATAAAGACTGAAACGTTGCCCCATGCCTTTATTTCAGGTGTTTATCACCACCATGAAGATTGTAAAGTTCAGAAATTATTTCTTCATTTGTTGCAGGTGGCCACCCCCACAATGAAGATATAAAGTTGACAAGTGTTCCATACCTTTATTTTAGATGATGACAACCGATCAATACATTTATTGCAGATAATGGTCACCACGACCAAGACTGTGCAGCCATGATAGGAAAAGATGGTTTCAGATGGCACGACACAGCATGCAGCGTGATTAAGTTCTTTACCTGTGAACGATCAGCGTGAGTATTTCACAATTACAAAATGAGCTGACATTTTAATTATTACACAATGTTCAAGCCGAGTAATAGCAGATGTCTTGTTAATTATTACACAATGTTCAAGCCGAGTAATAGTAGATGTCTTGTTAATTATTACACAATGTTCAAGCCGAGTAATAGTAGATGTCTTGTTAATTATTACACAATGTTCAAGACGAGTAATAGTAGTTGTCTTGTTAATTGTTACACAATGTTCAAGCCGAGTAATAGTAATGTCTTGTTAATTGTTACACAATGTTCAAGACGAGTAATAGTAGATGTCTTGTTAATTGTTACACAATGTTCAAGCCGAGTAATAGTAGATGTCTTGTTAATTGTTACACAATGTTCAAGCCGAGTAATAGTAATGTCTTGTTAATTGTTACACAATGTTCAAGCCGAGTAATAGTAGATGTCTTGTTAATTATTACACAATGTTCAAGACGAGTAATAGTAGATGTCTTGTTAATTATTACACAATGTTCAAGACGAGTAATAGTAGATGTCTTGTTAATTGTTACACAATGTTCAAGCCGAGTAATAGTAGATGTCTTGTTAATTGTTACACAATGTTCAAGCCGAGTAATAGTAATGTATTGTTAATTGTTACACAATGTTCAAGACGAGTAATAGTAGATGTCTTGTTAATTGTTACACAATGTTCAAGCCGAGTAATAGTAGATGTCTTGTTAATTGTTACACAATGTTCAAGCCGAGAAATAGTAGATCTCTTGTTAATTTATTCATGGCTAGTATTGCAAACTTAGTTTGTCGCTCATGGCTAAACGTGTGTTGTTTGTACCCAGTATGCACCACTATTTTATCGTTTGATTGTTTTATCGTTCAGGTCTAGAACTTGTATGTAGATCATATGAGTTGCGGTTCATTCCTATTGACCGCTTGTTTGGTTCTCGAGTACATACTAATTCTACCACAATTATTACTGTCACTTAGTTTTGATGTTCACGATTAGTATTTCAAATTATAATTATATACCACCATATGTTTTGTCGCCTAATTTTGATGTTCATGACTAGGATCTCTAGTTCATGTCAGTTACATTGTATCTAGCATACAGTTGTTTTGTATTATTGACTGTTTCAGATTCTACAGCGGCTTTGCTCCCTCACTGATTGGTTGACACGTTGTGCACAACATCACTTTTAGTCACTTTAAATGGATTTTGTAATACACATGTCAGTTCACAAATAAAAGAATGCACATCACACTGTGTATATTGTTACAATAATTCCAAGAATGTAAAGGTTTCAAACCAGAGATTGAACCAATTATACGTACATATGTATATATAAACCAAAGTACCAAAAGTACTGAGAGCATGGTGAAATATGATTTGTGCATCCATGTAATGGATCACGCATGACATGGAAACAATGCAAATGTGTCAACTCTTCTTAATAATAATACATCATTGCATGTAATAATACATCAATGCATTGTTTAATGTATCTGGAAAGACGATTGAAACAAGATAAGGTAACGTATATACAGGAATAAAGAAGGAAACAAAAGGAATGATTGGTTATAATGAAAATTAATCTCCGAAACGCTTCATCATATCTGAACCATATCTTTACAGGTGTTAATGTGTATCAAAAAACATCACCTTTCATCTCCTGTCAAAGTTTGAATCATTTGAAATGAATACAGCATCAAAAAGTTCAAGACAGCTAATTTTGTCAATTCAAGGGGAGGTAATTCACAGACCCTTTGACCAACATAGCTGAATTAAAATAGGAAACAACCTTGCATTTATGTCGACCTACTATGCAAGTATGATTAAAGTCAAATGAACACGAGTGTAGTCTGAAAGACATCCATATCCCACGCTGCACAAATATTTATAATATACTAATTTAAACATGGAGTGACAAATTCTCCATGAAGTTTCCTTGTTCCAAAAAATTTGACTTTCAACTAAAAGAACGTATGTTTACACACAACTTGTAGTAGAGACATACAGACTACACATTTACAAAACATAACTTATAAATCTTTGTGCTAATTTGATTTTAATCTCACAACTCGGAGTATCCCTGGTCTCGGGATATCGTTGTTATTTATTCTCACAACTCGGAATACCACTGGGCTCGGGATACCGTTGTAGTTCATTCTCACAACTCGGAGTACCACTGTTCTCGGGATACCGTTGTGATTTAATCTCACAACTCGGAGTGAACATGATGTTCATACACAATTATTTCGTTGTTATATTTTTCAACCATGTATGTGAACATGATGTGAAGGCTCGGGCCTTTTGGCCTAATCGACAAATCGTTTGTTGACAATAATCACCGAAGTCACGGTAAATTCCGTTTACTACCTTAGGCCTAAACAAGAAAGTGTCTTGTTTCCTGTCATCCAACAGAATCGCCGTTTTTACCCCCGATACAACAACTTTTTACCCCTTCATTTTTTTTGTTGCTTTGTTTTGTTTTTAAACATATTTGTGTTTTGGCCTTAATATAATATAATTCAATCAGTTTTGCATGTAATTTGAAAATTGTAATAAAAGGTAACATATTTGTGTTTAGATATACTCTTGTTTGTGTAATTAATATCTCTCAGTCATACGTTCGAGTCCCGCTTGTTCCACGTTTTCACATTAAAGAATGTTTGACAGCTACTGACTAACGCGCGGCAGGACTGTGGTTCTACGAGTTTGTTTCAAAACAGATGAGGTCTACCTCTACTTCTACCAAATTGACGCATAGATAAAAGTCGTAAAAATCTTCAAAAAAATCTCCCCACTCTGCACACACACACACACACACACACACACACACGCACACAATTTGTTTTCCGACTTAAGTCTTAAAGGGAGTACATCAGGCTGTTTATGGGGTCTATGTGTCCGATTTAAAATTGACAATTTTTTTTTTTTTTATTCTACATAACCAAAACATAATGAGCCTACAGAATCTTTTATTTGCAAAGAAATTCTTTCTGCACAGTAATACGTGCTATCCTAGGTGAGGCACCAGTGTTAATTTCAGCATATTACGCGCGATTCCACCCTAGCTAATTGGTGTTCTGAAACTTTAGACATTAAAAAAATGGTTCTAGCTTCACATTTTGATTGATAGTGTTTTATATCGTGAACAGGAACAATTTTATAATTTAAAATGTTTATATAAAAATCCTGATGTACCACTTTTAAGATCATTGGGCATGAATTAAACAAACTTTTTTTACATAAAACAAAATATAATTAGAATAAAAACATTTGGGTCCTGCTCAGATTCGAACCCCATATCTATCGCTTTATAATTTTCTGGGACTGCCGCTCTCCCGACTGAGCTAACAATCTTTTACACATTTTGATGAATACTATATTCTAAAATCGGAGTGTACGAATAGACCCGAAGTCTAAAAATAGTCACTCCGGGATCAAATGACGTCATATATACCTAGTCCGATCTTGTTGATTTGCATTCGGTCTCTCCGACACGATTGGCACAAGTATTCAGGATTATTTTACTACCGAATCAGTCATTTTAACTTCATAGCAAGGGAGGTAAAAACTTAAGAATATTACACAGCGTACTACCAAGTAAGCTAACAATCTTATTCCGGAGAATGGGCAACAACAACTTTTTACAAAGGATAGTAGCTTATGCCATAACCTGATCAAACCTATTAAATATTATATGAAGACTATAAAGGCCATGTATATTTCTTAAATATATAAATCCAAGAAAGATGGAAGATATTCGTTTGATGGTGTTGCAAGAGAAATAAATTATAAAATGAACTGGTTACAAATCTCAGTACACTATCCGTGGAGAACAATACACCGTATGAATACATTTTACGCAAGATCACGTGATGATCACGTGATGATGATGATTAATCTATTTATAGAACGCACATTAAAACGATGGAACAATAGATGAAATTGCTACATAAACAACATATAACTTAAATCATGTATCGAGGAAATTATTTGAAATTTCTAAATGACATTACCTTATTTGTATCCGGACTAGAAAAGAAGAAACACCTGTTAAAATATGGGTCTTTTTTTTCAGGCAATGCGTCGATTCATCAGTGAGGCTGTAGTTCACCATGCTAAAAAACTGTAGACAATGGTCTTTCGGACATATTAGATATTTTTTTACCAAAGAACTCCATCAATTGTTGAACGACTCGGATTGCACCCTTTACGAAGCCAGAGTTTATTAATCACCATTAGGATATGTTGCCTGCTTTTTAATCACCATTAGGATATGTTGTCTGCTTTTTAATTTAATTTTTTAATTTAGTATTTTGACTGTCACTTGTGATACGCAGGCTTCATAACCTCTGCTCCTAACTAAATTTCTTTTTGTTAATTTCGCCTATTGTTTTTTGGTTTAGAGCAAATCATTTTTGTTAGAAACTAGGACAATACGTCTCCGGCCATGGAATGGTATGAAAATACAAAGGGGGTTTTACAAAGTCAAAGGAGATCGAAAGAATACATTTGAAATTTTGTAAATACTTGTTAAGGGTTAAAACGTCTACTAGTAATTCCGGTATTTATGGAGAACTAGGTAGATACCCATTGTATATTTTAAGGTATGTAAAAATAATAAAGTATTGGAGTAAGGTGGTCGATTCAAAAAACATTTTAATATCAACTTTTTATAAAGACGCTGTGAGAGATTGTGAAAGAGGAATGAAGAATAGGGCCAGCAATGTTAAAACCATTATAACAGATTGTGGCTATAATAATGTTTGGAATGACCCAACTTGTATTGATATGAAATCTTTTCATTTGTTGATTAAACAAAATTTAATAGATTGTTTTGTTCAAAAATGGAACACTGATGTTGAAAATAATCGAGTTTTATGCTTGTATAGACATTTTAAAACCTCATTCTCATATGAAGTGTATTTAGATATATTGCCGTTGAAATTAAGAACTGCCATGTCGAGGATAAGATTATCCTCCCACAGACTTAGAATTGAAACTGGCAGATATTCACAAAATAGAACTGATAGAAATCAGAGATATTGTACATTGTGTAATAGTACAGACTTAGAAGATGAATATCATTTTATTTTAATTTGTCCTTTGTACGAACAATTACGTAAATTATATGTTAAACAATATTATTACAGACATCCAAGTGTTTTTAAATTTATTCAGCTGATGCAATCTTCAAGCCAGCATGAGCTTTTTAGATTATCTAGGTTTGTTAGGGAAGCATTTATTATTCGCAATACTGCAATGTATAATGAGTAAAAAATGTATGTTCATCCTCATTGGACATGACATGTAAACTATTAAAACTTAAAAGTTTACATGAAACTATGTAATAGGAATAGTTTAATCCTTATAACATAAATACGTGATCCAGAGTGAATGTGTGAGACATTTCGGGCGTCAGAGTGAATGGGTGAGTTGTATGAGTGTATAGTATGCATGGTTGTGTGATTGTACTTTTTCATTGTTTAATGTAAAAATTGCATTGACCTGTCACATATTAACAAATGTAATATGTATTTATATGACGAGAAACATTTGTTTAAGTCATAAATAAAGAATATGTTCTGTTCTGTTCTGTTATGAAAATAACTCATTGCAAATTATATATTCACCGTCATAGTATTGCTCAATTTTTCATACTGTTGACATTTACATATTGAGTTCTGCTCGACCCGGGGCTAGAGGGCGTGAACGATAGCAAAGCGTAATTCACCACCGTTTGTTAACAGTCTCAATCAAACCGATACTGCAATATATTTTGTTTTTATCGTGTTCGGCGATTTCCACATTCATATTTATCTCATTTCATACTCCTATATTTTACTTCACACAACAATAATTTAAAGCCAAACACATATACTAAAGGAGATCATAATTGTTTATTGTCAGCGTGATTTATCACGAATGACTTGGATTGGCATTATTCATTATATAAGATCTACGTCAATACAAATTATTGCGTTTACTTAGCTCACGGGCTCAAGTAGGTTATTTACTCTGTCATGTTGATTCTACTTACAACTCATCGTGTCCACCAAATTCGCCATAAATCTCCCGCCAATGTATCCACTTTCTTTAAACATGTCCATTATTCCACCCTAGGTCTCTTTAGAGACATATGATTTAGAGGTTTTTTACTTTCTTGCGATAAGAACAAATCCATTCTGATTTACAGTCAGGCGTTCATCCACTGAGCTATAAGGACTTATTCAAACCATATTTGATCGAGAACCATTTACGTTGTGAAAAAATATTGTTACAAGTAAAATGTAACAAAAAAGGAATATTAAAACCAGCAACAACTTTGTTTTTCATAATATAATCTACAAATTTATTCAAATCCTACAATGAAAATAAAAACTATTCTCTTACAGAAAATACATAAAATGGATGGATCCAGTATTTCTTTAAAATCCAATATACGAATAAAATGTATATAATATTAATAATAATAGCAAATGTCCCTTTAATCTGAATTGTTAAGTGTCCTTTAATGCTATTTATCAACTGTCCCTTTAATCCAATTTCGTTTGAAATGTTTCCTGGTTGATTATTTTACAATAATCCAAATGACCAAATAATCCAATAATACAATGCCACTAAATGAGCAAATTAATACTGACTATAATATCTGTTATAGTCAACGGTTATTGGAGGACACACAATTAGCGTTTTCAACTTATGGAGTAAATTTCACGGTGCAGTTGTTCGTACATGTACACCGGCATCGTGGTTTTACAACGAGGTATTGCGCTTTGAGCTTACTGTTAACATCTTAAATTTATTGAAATCATACTCGCAGGATCTATAAATTCTTTTTGTGTTATTCCTGTTGCTCATGATTTTATCTTCGATAGGTTGTATTCGTTTCATTTTAGTCATACAGTGTATACGTAGTTGCTGGATGTAAATAACGTTTTCTATTTCACCTTACTTGCTTGGCCGTTTTTGATTCTCGTCAGAACAATTATTTTTTCAATTAACGTAAGCTATATTTCGTCTCTTTGTTTCTATTCTGTGAGATTCCTTTGCTAATTGATATAACTATAAATAAATAACAACGTTCTCGTAAATTATTTAATTAATATTCCCGAAATGTGGGGTTTCCGACTCGATTAAGTTTTGCACTAAATAACCTATTCGATGTGTTCTCATCCTGCGTGGTTTATGAGTGACGTCATGCCAGGGACTAGGTTAACGTTGATTAATATTACTCTCATATTGCGTGGTTTATGTGTGGCGTCGTCGTTGTCGAATTTAAATGGAGTCTAAACGTTGGTAACTTCGTTTTTTGCTTTGTTTGTTTTTTAAAGCGTTCGTTTAGCGAGGTTTTGGGTGAAACTAGTCCACCTGATACACCTCAATTCCAAAATGGAATGTCCCTTTACGTTAGAATGAACTGTTCACTGGTGAGCCTGTAGCAGGTCGGTATATACTGCACTTATGTTCGCGGTAACTGGGTCAGTAGTTGATAATATGCTAACTTAGAACAATGAGTGGTATTTGCGTGTGTTTCAAGAATAATGCGGTTAGGTACATTCTAACTGAAAATGTTTAGGACATAATGTCTATTGCAAGCTTAATGCGTCTGGGTGCATTTTGACTGAGGTTGTTTGGGGCTGTTATCATGATCAATGGGCATATGAATAAACAAAAAAAAGGAAAACAAATAAATAAATAATTTTATAATGATAGTGGGGTAATAACAATAATGAATAAATATATATATAATAATAATCGTAATAATTATAATATAAAAAATATATATATATATTCCAATAAGTTGGTATTAATATTTCGAATAGGATTTTATTTTCTCAGTTTATACAATGTACGTTGATTTTGTTTTTATAATCACACTGGATAATGCGTCGTGGAAAGCGAGCAGTTCGATGGTGCGAGCCAGCTCTGCCGGGAAAAGTCAGCGGTTGCATGTACTATCTCCCGGTGTAAAGACATATCGTTCAGCAAGTCAGTGATGTCACAGATCGTTGAGTGGCTCGTTTGATTGCAGAAGAGGCCTTAAAAAGATGTTAGGCAGCTAGAGGAACAGATGTTGCACTGCCTACGGAAACAGGACTCGTTTTTATACAATTTGTTATGGGTTTTAAGTCAATTGGGACACAAATAATACTAATAATATTTAAAAAACAACAACAAAAAACATAAATAATTGGTTAGATATGTTTTTTATGGTATGATGTTTTGTATAATGCAAACATCTCCAAATATCATATTTTACACCAGGAGTCTGCAAATGCAAATTGCATTTTCATTGGAGATGTTGGTAGGTGATGTATGACTGTAGATTGCTCACACCTTTCCATTGTTACTGCAAACAGTTCACACTAGGAAGTTTAAAAACTAGGAAGTTGAAAATGTTCTCCAAGTAATCATTATCCTGTTTGTAATGTATGCTACAGTGCTTAGACTACAATTTCAATTCAGTGAATCAATTTGCAAAAAACAATGAAAACACTAATAATAATATTTATTAATTATTGAGTCCGTCATGATGCAATTGTAAATGAGTCGCATTAGAAAAATATGATTATTTGACTCACGGACTCAGGTAAATGAATAGCTGAATGATATTATAATATACTTCTGTCTTAAATATTAAGCAAGTAGGATAAGGTTTTGCAGGTTAATAATTTTTTTTTATGTTTACCTCGCGTCCTGCAGGAAAAACACCATTTTGTTTTCAAGGCAAACAGAGATGTTGAATTTTTAGAAAATATGTATGCTTTGGATAACCTTCTGTCCCTTTAATATATTTTTTTTTCAGCAGAGCTAAATATAATCTCATTATCACCATATTTACTGCATATAATATTTAAGAACTTTTATGAAAACCAGTTATATAAAAATACTTTCTTGGATACCATCTACTTGATGGAGAAATGTTGTATCTAGCCATAATGTTAGCCTGTTATAATCAGCGTTGTTTAAGCTTCTGCTGCTATTATTTAAATGCTGTTCGTGTAATTGTGTTTTATGATGCTACCCATGTAATTGGAGTGTTTAGGCAATATGTTTTCTTACTGCTGATAAGTAAATCTCACCAGTTGTTGATTTCGGCTAATTTTACCTTGCTGCTGTTGGCTGTTGCTACTAATAAAAGTTGTTGGTCTGACAATGGAGGCAATGAATATTCATGACCCAGAGCGGTAGGTGACGTCATACCGTCCGAGCGTGCGTCTAAGATAGTGCGGAAGTATTGTGTCGGATATGGCATTATTTTTATTTGAATTAATACTGTTTAACAGTTTAAAATTATTCATGCTTGCCTTTCTTTTAAATAGACAGTTTATAAAACATTCCATGCTTTTCGTCTAGCAATCAACTTGACATTTATTCAGTTTGCGTACAATATTTTTTTCATTACAGTGGCTGTTGTTTTTAAACTGATGCTGTTGCTGATGCTGCCTAATTTTAATTGGATCTCTATCACATCTTTCAAGGCTTATTTTGTTTCATTCTTTAGGACATTTTGCCTTATATTTCAGTTCGTGTAGCCATCAAGTTGACTTAACACCAGTCAAAAGTTTCTATGTCGGTATCGGATGCAATGTGTGGAACAGGTCATAGAGTCCTCCAGTGTTGGTATTGTATGTAAAGTTCCACTTTTTACTTGTTATACAAGATAAACCTACACCTCATGGCAGCTTTGTGAATTTCGAAACTATGTTACTTACTAATAATGCCTCATTTTAAGGCTATTCCATTTCATCGTTGGTTTATTGTTGGGTCAATCCATTAGATCGATGAGGTTTCAATTATCCTGCACCAGGTTTGTGTTTTATTTATCCTGCACCAGGTATTTTTGTCAGGGGTTCATTGAAATTTAGTTATCTGTTCATTTTCGGCTTGTCCCTAATCAATACACAGCACTTTAAACCAGTTATGTGCATGGTCACTAAATTATAAAACCACTTCTGTGCTGTGTCTATTCAAAATAACACCTTCTCTGCAGGGTTCCACACTGCAGTGTGTGCGTGTGTGTGTATGTAGCTCTGGGGTTTATAGTCAATAGTCATATTCAAAGTTATATAAACAACATGGCGTCCAAAAGGTATATGCACAATAGTTCCTGGGCAGGTTGCAAATTGTATGTTAATAACACATTTCCTCCAAGTCAACAACTTCATCTTAGGTTGTCATACAAGAAGGGGATAAATGAGATAAATGTCATTCCAATAGTCAGCATCACGATGACATCTTTATGTATTAGTTAAATGGAGTTTACACAGTTGTGTGGCTAACCTTTTTGATGCGGGCTAGTTTACTTGAAAATAATATATGTTCTTCGTGTATTGTTGACAGAGCGTTAGATGGTTTAGCCTTTAGATAGTTGTAGATCGTTATGCAAGTACTTGGTATTTCTAATGTGGCTGATAAAACAGTGGAGCACCGACATAAATTGAGCTTGTAGCCTGTAAACAGTCATGTACCGATTGATTGACTTACTGTTCATCAATTAATTAGGCGTCTGATGATGATGATTGATTACAAAAGTCTAAAATCGATCGTAGGTCAAAGGTAAAAATGCAGTTAAAGTCATGTTTAAAATAGAAATAAACTTGATTAAGTTAATACACTTGGGGAAATGTGCATATTGTACACAAACAAATGTATACCAGTTCTCTGCTGACTGAAATGAAAATAACCATGGCACGCGAAACAGTAGGAAAGATACATGCTTTATCAGAAATCATTCAGAGTTCTAAGTCTGCAACTGAGTAACATGTACATGTTACACTTCATATTATTTAACCGATTAAGATCGAGATTCCCGATCTAATTTAGAAACGTTTAACAGTCAGTTTGTTTTTCGAGACACACATTACAGTTAAATCATCCTCCAACCTTTACATACTGGATAATTTTCTGACATTTATTTATTTTGTCAATGTCTGATGCCGCAACTCATGTGGTCGTGGAGAAATGATTGAGGGAAATACCCATTAAAGGTTTTTAGATGTGGTCGTTAGATGTGGTCGTTGTTTGGCCTTAAATACTTCCTCGGCTTTAATGGTGTAATTCTAATAGAATCTATCAATCCTGAAGCAAGGACAAGGGCCAGAAAGCGGCTAAACAGTTATGCTGCTAAGGCGATAATAGATATTGGGGCCCTTTATTTGCTACAACCCAGACATTCAGGCTGATGATACCTGTCTTGAACAGGATGGTGTTCATTTATCAACTGTGGGGAACACCTTCTTTCTTAAACCAGTTAGCATACCCAAACATTCCGGCTGATGATAACTGTCTTGAACAGGATGGTGTTCATTTATCAAATGTGGCGAACAACTTGTTTCTTAACCAGTTAGCGGCTGGATTTTAATCTTTCATTGAAAGTAGGCAGTGATGAGGAAATATATACTATTTTGGTACCGTTTCTGTTTTGGGCGTGGCATTCGGATATTTTGGTTTTGATACGCACTCTTCGCTGCTGCCAAAAAATGTTTCCCCCATTTTTGGCGGTGGATGGGCGCCTGGACACACTATGACTTGGAGTGTCCGGGCGCCCATCCATATGGCGGGCAGCGAAGGTGTGAAAGGAAGGACATATACGTTTCAGTTTAACTTTATTCAGCTCCTGTATACACAGAGACTGAATTATAATATAAACATAAATTATATACAAATTTGCTGTCCGTACGAATGGATAAAAAACATTTGAATTGATTGAATTCGGTGCACTTGTAATTATGCTTGAATATCAACAGTGCTTTCAACACTTGCTTAAATGCTTATCAGAAAAGTTGCATCATAATGAACATTTAATTTGGTGCACCTGTATTTATGTCTTTATTATTGTAATATTCAATCTGCTTTATTGCTTAATGCTTTCTGCTGTAAGGGCTTGCCATAATGGTATTTTGTGCTTACCGGCAGCCAAATTGTCAAACCCCATGCTTGGGGCTTGTTTTTCAATCCATGCCACGCCCAATATTTGCCAAATCTATTAAAATAGTAGTGTCATTAATAATGGACAGATAACAGATTTTTTGTCGATCAAACGAGGGGTTCGACAGGGATGCCCACTATCACCGTATCTGTTTATTATATGTTTAGAATTGCTCTCTTTTGAAATAAAAAACAATAAGGATATAAAAGGCATTACTGTAGCAGACATTGAGATTAAAAACACATTATTTGCTGATGATGCAACTTTCTTAACTGATGGATCAAAACAGTCTTTTGAGAAACTAATTCATACTTTGGATTCTTTTGGAATTATATCTGGTTTGAAACTCGACACCTCAAAATGCAGTGTTTTAAGAGTAGGTACACTGAAAAACAGTCCAATACAATTTTTAGAAAATCAAAAGTTTACATGGTCATCTGAAAAAGCAAAAGCTCTTGGAATGGTTTTCAATGCAAACAAGATTGATGTTTTTAAACTTAATCTGAAACCTAAACTAGAACAGTTCAAAAATTGTTTAAAAAGTTGGCAGCATAGAAAATTTGATATACAGAAATTTATATACTCTCTTAAAGCCAGTTGGATAAAAAGGTTAATGGACAATACAGCCGGTCAATGGAAACAAATATATTTATATGAATTAGAAAAATATGGAGGAAATACAATTTTTGAATGCAACATTGATGAATTTCACAACGATTCAAAAAAATGTTCGAAAAAACACCTTTTTTACAAAATATACTTAGTGCATGGGAAAAAATAAATAAACACGCTGAAGTTTAAACAGTAAGCATAAGTATAATATGGAATAACTCGAACATAAAAGTAAATGGCAAACAAAAATATTTCATAGAGACTGGCTTTATAAGGGTATAAAGTATTTTGAACACATATACGATTATAGTCGCAAACAATTTTATAATTTTGAATTTTTTGCTTACCTATATGACATACCACAGAAAGATTTTCTCAAGTATACATCATTAATATCAAGTATTCCCCAAAATTTCAAAAATAAAATAAAAAACGAACAAATCAATGCACAAAACGTTACATCAAATCTTCTAGAAAAACTTCAAAAATCCAATTATTCAAACAAATTTTTGTACAATCATCAATTACGAAACGAGATTAGCAATGATATTATACAACAACACAGTTGGGAACAAGAGTTTCAAAACGCTAATCTAGAGTGGAAAAAAGTTTACACTATCTCAATAAATTCAACTATTTCAACAAAATTGCGCAATTTCCAATATAAATATCTTATGAGGATTGTAGCAACCAATACACAATTACTGAAATTTAAAATTGCTAATTCTAATCTTTGCGATTTCTGTGCAATGTAAATAGAAACAGTAAATCATTTATTTTGGGAATGTATGCATATACAATCTTTCTGGTCAGATGTGCATAGGTTCTTAATTACACATGACATACAAATTAACTTGAGTTTGCAAAACATAACTTCTGGTATAGTTAATACGCAAACAAATGTAAACGTATTGAATTTCATAATTATAAATGCAAAATACTTCATTTACATAAACAAATGTAGGAAAACCATTCCAAGTTTTTTAGGTTACAAAACATATTTATTTAAAAGTATAGAAATAGAAAAAGAAATTGCTCTTAAAAATGACAAAATAGACAAACATAACAGCAAATGGAGATCTTTTCTCTTTAATTAATTTTATATCTTGTTTTTGAAAGGGAAAATGCACGTCCATTGCTACTCTTTAAAAAGAAAATATGTTAAACATTACTTTGGCTGGTATTTTTCTTTTCTTTTTAAGATTACTAAATTATTTATTTTTTTTCATTTTTGTTTTTCTTATTAACTTTAGTAAATCTTTTTTTTCTAAACTGCGTTTCTCTCCATAGGTTTTTTCCATTGTTGTATTATATAGTATTCAATGTGTTGACATTGTAATTCCAAAGTAAGCAAATTAATTGTTCTTGAAAATATTTTAAATTTAATATATTTAGTCATTGAAATTCTGTATAATATTTCAGGAAAATACTTTTCCTTTTTTTTTTCATTCAAAAACCAACAACTTTATTTACAACAAATTGTATTAATGGAACATTGTATAGATATCTTTGTTACATATATATATGTGGAAAATTCCCGCTCTTTTTTCTTCTTTCAACAAAACGAGAAAATAGGGCCATTATTAGTAGTAAACTTTAAATAAAATAACATACAAGCACAGGCACATTCAAATGAGTAATAATGAAAATACATAATGCGATTGGTATTGTGTTTTTTTTTATTTTTTATTTTTTTTTTTTTTTTTTTGTATTGTTGTTATTGTTGCTGTATATCTCTCTTTCAGTATGAATGTTAAAAATGTAATCCATTTAAAAAAAATAAAAAACATGATCGGGTGGAAATCTTCCACAAAAACCATAAACATCGTATTATCCTAAGTTTACCCTTTATTATATGTTTTAAATCAAAATTATTATACAAACCATGTATGAAAAAAATGTTGAAAATAAAGATATTATATTAAAAACAAATCACAAAAATCTATTAAAATAATTCTTATCCACTCACACTATATTTTAATTCACAGCATCCAATATTGTGTAAATTCTCATTAAAACAATGAACCGGATAATCCACTTTGAAAACTACTACTGAAAAACCCTACACGTTTTAAAATTCTGTACTACTAATTTTATGAATATTGAGTTCTGATCAACCCGGGGCTAAGGGGCGTGAACGGTAGCAAGAATATTTCACTATCGTTCCTGAACAGTCTCAATCAAACCGAGACATCTCAGTTTGTAAACAATAATTTAGGAATTACTAGGATATTATATAAACACTGGATGTCAATAAAACAGTTTGTCCTAAAAATGGAGCACAATCCAGCTATTTATATATGTACTATTAATAGAAACAACTTGACAGCCAGACTCAATAAATATATACTGAGAAAAAAAGACAATTTCCTCCAAGTTTATGTTAAATTACTAAAGATATCCACCGTTTTCAGTATAAAACCTACGCAGAAAATTAAGTTAGTTTATTTGTGGTCAATATTCAGTTGTGAAATTATGCTGCAATCTAAAGTTTTGATGTGGCACGCTAGCAAAGTCGCGAGGGGTGAAATCACAAAAATTAAAAGTCTGGTTTAGTAAGGTTTAAAATGTAAGATTGAACTAAAACTTTGCCAGCTAGATCAAATAAACACGATAACGTGTGTGACGCGCAATAAGTGCGTGGTGGAGTTTACTCCACTCGTGCTGTTAAGCCCGTGTCAGATCTTGAAGTGTGTCTATTTGGTGATTGGATATTAATTCAGCCCGAATGACGTAATTTGCCCCTCCAACATTGTACTGAACAACCACAGCAGTTGCAGCCAAAGAGAAAACCAACTTAGGGTACGACCAGAAAACCCGAGGGACGAAAGCTCATGCACCTGCCTCCCTTGGTCGGGGTTTTAGTAGGTGCAATTATAGAGTCCCAAGAGTTTGTCCAGTCATCGCACAAGGGGAATATGAAGCATAGTGACTGACTAGAGGGGTCAATCACTAAACATGCAGTGAGTTTTAATACAAAGGGTCGTATCTTTTTTTGTCGAACTTTCTGATCAATGCATAAAATAATGGTTGAGATATTCCTAGTCGCAGAAGTGTTTTAAGGTTTGTGTTGTACTTCTCCAGTAGGGTTTCGTTGCGACGATAGCATTTTGAGAAAGATCTACATAGATTGTGATAGCGTAAACGCTGCTGAAAAAGTTTACTTGTAATAACTTGATTTCGATCATTGAAGTCTATAACATCATTACAAGCTCTAGCAAAACGAATGAGCTGAGAGATATAAGCCCGGATGATGTAGCACGAGGTACATGTACATCCCCATTAAGGTGTGGATAGTTAACGAAGTTAAAGTTGAAGTCGTCTCCTTTATCATAGATTTTAGTATGTATGGAATCATTAGAAATTTAGAGATGAAGATCGAGGAATGCTGCTTAAGTATGCGAACTGTTGGCTTTATTCAACGTGAATTCAGGTGGATAAATGCTAGTAATCCTATGAGCAAAGAACGGATTATGAAAGCTTAACAGCATAATTTTAATTGAATTTGTCCACAGATAAACGAATGTAATTTTCTGCGTAGATTTTATACTGAAAACGGCGGATATCTTTAGTAATTTAACTTAAACATGGAGGAAAGCTTCTTTTTTGCTCAGTATATATAGCATTGTATACAAGAGTGTAACACTATTTATTTAAACTAGGATTCCGTCTCAAAACAAATGTATATTGATATCTTAGTTAGCAGTTAATAAGTTTGTGCGAGCCTGTGCTAGGTCTTTTTATATTTAGAAATTCTACAACATATCAACACAATCGGTGGTGCAGTAGTTATCTCCAGAGCAAATAAGAATGCAAGGTTCAAGTGATTGTTATAACGTGTGCTTCTTTGTATCGTGTGCATGTATTATATTTTGACATTTTACGGTGCTCTCTGAAACACTACACTTTACTGTGATACAGAATGTAGAATATAACAAGTAAATTCGTTTTATATACCGAGTCACAAAACATGTACGATTAAATTAGCAAAAAAAGTTTGAACATATATAAAATGTATGCACTTATCATGTAGTTGTAGCTTGTGACACGTTCCTTCACGACCAGAGTTTGAGTTTCAGAAAGAAAAAAAATAACAAAAAGAGAAATGCACCGTCATCCGTAAATACCTAAGCGTGAATTTCGGCGAAGATCCCTCTTGGAAACACCATGTGGACAACACTGCTGGTAAAGCCTCTAGAACAGTTGGCTTCTTGCGCAGGAATATCAGGGATTGCATAGTCCTATCATCTGCGACGCTTGCTTGTTTTCAAGACAAACGTCTAGACAAGACCTCCTGAACAAAGTTTGATTTTTGCCGATACACTGGTAAGGATTCTGATTGACTGAGACAGGAACACCTGCTATCCAAGATAAACAGAATGAATGAATGGTGTTTTACGGCACGTCGACATATAAATATGTCATATTTTGCGCAAAAACTGACGAAAGATGAAGAAATAATGAAAGATGAAGAAATGAAGTAGTAATTTAAAAATAATGTAAATATATAAAGATGAAACTATTTACAAATAAGGGATGATATGGTAGTATTATAAACTATATTATGTAAATCAACAAATTCCCGTCAACGGGTATAAAAATAAGTAAATATATATAAGAACATATTATAATGATTTTATATAGTCTGATTTCTTTCAGGAAATTTAAAACAAGACTAAAATCTATAGTTTCAAATAACTCTTTCATAGTATTAACATTGTAGTACCTTTGATGCATAGGATCAAACTCTACACATTCCAACAAGACGTGTTTGACCGTTAACGGTGCAAAGCAGGGTATACATTCTGGTAATTGCTCACTTGTAATAAATATGAATGAGTATAACGTGTATGCCCTATCCTGCACCGGGCTAGGACAACTTCTTCTCGACGAATGGGTCTACTAGAAGAACGTCATTCTCCGAGTAACGGTTTAATTGAATGGAGTTTATTTTAAAATCAGTATAAGGTAATTATGTAAACCTAATGCTGCATTATCAGCTCTATCATTACCACGTATTTCTCCATCGCTTGGAAGGCAGCAGAAAATAATAACATTATCAACTATAAGAGATATTGTACTTTTGTAAAAGATGAAGCACAACTGGGTTATCATGTTTCATATTACCCAGGGCTTGAAAGTAGTATAATAAGTGAGGGTACCAGCGCAGTTTCCCCATCGCGGGGAACGAGACAACTAATGAAATATGCCAGTGGGGACTCAGGCGTTACTCTCATTTACACACCAAGATCTAAATGTAAGCCGCGCCTAAACCAGCACCAACATATTTCATTAGTTTTCTCAAGCACTCCGCCATGGAAAACCTCGCTGATACCCTCACTTATTATACTACTAATCAATCCGGTTTGCTATTTTAATAACATAACATTTGCAACTCATTAACATAACATTT
This sequence comes from Cyrtodaria siliqua, assembly GCA_037043455.1. Lineage (NCBI taxonomy): Eukaryota > Metazoa > Mollusca > Bivalvia > Adapedonta > Hiatellidae > Cyrtodaria > Cyrtodaria siliqua. Next base: position 3,895 of record JAWPHD010016913.1, on the reverse strand, counting down.
GCAACTCATTAGGCAAAGTCAGACGGAACCGGGCAGTAGTCTTCATCATCGCTCTGCATAGTTCGAGATATTATCTAATATTTTCAATATCCTTGAATGGAACCCAACTATTGTTGAATGGAACCCAACTATTGAAATTCTCATTGTAACCCTTCCATTTAATCAATGCTTGTTTCTTTTTGTAATCACGTCGTATTACTTTTTCAATCCTGAATATTTCTTGCTTTGCTTTTATCATTTCTAATTCATAAAAGCTTCCAACAATGTGTTCGTTGTTTAAATCTTTTATTTTGTATGTCACAGGATTTGTGTTTTGAATTTCATCAACAACAAATATTTCTTCAGTCCAATTCGGGGTATAACCTTTCTCAAACGTTCTTTTATATTTGCTGATTCTAACATTATCACCTATTTTAAACTTTGGCTTAATTTGATTACTTCTCATTTTTCCATACAAGTTGAAATATACCGTTCCTTTATTTTTCTTATCACTAGCCTCAATCGGCGCCATTTTAATACTCCGATGTTTTGTATTATTGTATTTATCAACCATCATCTCTAACACGTCTAAATATGTGTTTGTATTGTTTGCTGTGAAATATTTCCACATCCTCTCTTTTAATGTTCTGTTAAATTGTTCAATTACTACAGATTTTCCGAAATTAAAAGTGTGATACATTTTGATATTATTATCATCAAGAAATTGCTTAAACGTCTTGTTGTAAAATTCCACACCTTGATCAACCCACAACAATTTACACTGTCTTCCTGTACGGATTATCTGTTTGAACGCTTTGGTAATTTCCGTACCAGTTTTATTTGGAACGGGTACAGCCCAAGCAAATTTACTATATAAATCAATAACAGCAAGCAAGTATTTAGTACCTTTATAATACTTTGAAAACGATTGCATATCAACCAAGTCAGCAGACCTTTTTTTATTAATTTCATTAACAATCACACGGCGTTGAGTGAACTTTCTTCGTGTAGGCTTATGAAGTTCATCTGCTAACTAGTCAGTCCATTTCAATGCCTTTTCTCGTGTTTTGGCTCTCCAAGTCCTAGTATATATTTTGAACTAATTACAGGCTTGACTAACAAATTCTTAGCAATCTTTTCTCCGATAGTTTTAGACTTTCTAGATTTTAAACCAGTAAGCATGTTTTTATCACACATCGATTTATTACTAGGATTTTCATCATAACAAATATCATGATCTTTGCAAACAGCATCTAATTCATTTGAAGGTTCTCCGATATCAAGCGGATTACCGGGACCGCTTATTTATAACCAGGAAGTGTTAGCCCTTTTTTGGGTAGCAAAGGGAGCAGAGCCTTATGAATATCAATATTTCCACCTTCTGTGTTTTTAACAAACTTTGTTTTTGTAATACCACAAGACGCACAAGTTGCTTTTAACATTTTTCTACCATTTTTTGCTAAAACATACTTAGGATCAACATTTTCAGTAACCATTTTTTCTTTTATACAGTAACTCATATATAATATGATTCGATTAAACTTCATTTACAAAATATGATTTTACAATGTTTTCATTTTCTGTTGGTTTGTATGGTTTTAATAATTTGTAAAGAATATCGTACACACTATTTCCTTCTTGCAACTTTTTGGCAAAGTACAAACAGAAATATCCGCACAAGACACTTGTTTTATCTTGATATTGAATGGTGTTGTATTTTATATCAGGTATGTAAGTTAAAACTTCTTTTGGTGGGCTCAAGCCAAACGGATCGAAGTAATAATTATCATAGTAAGAAGTCCAGTGTGTACCAGGTCCAATATAATCATCAAGATTAATAATACCACATTCTTGTTTATTTTGTTTTGTCGGTAATTTGTTCTTGCTAAACACTCCCCTGAATTTCTGTATACCTAGCTGCTTGACCCATTTTATTATATCTAAGTTAGAGATAGGTTTATTTTTAATTTTTTTTTTTATGAATGGAATACTTCTGTACGGTCTAATTTGCGAGTCTACTTGTAAAGCTTTTCCACGATCAACTCTTAGTCCTTTTCCTTTTCTACCTACTTGCAAACCTTTTCCAGTTAAACCACTAATAAGAGATCCAATCAATGGAATTCCTAATGATGCAAGCATTCCAAGAAATCCTCCATCTTGTTGTTGCTGCTTTGTCAGTTTAATAGTACAACAACCTTTAGACTTTATCATCTTGTTTCTTTGCGCAAGTGTTAATTTATTTGATCCAAGAAGTGCTTGTTTTTTGCCACTAGGAATAGTTACCATCCAATTTCCGAATAGTTTACCAATTCCAGTACTTGCCAAGCCACTTAATGCTCCTGATGCCAGAGATCTTAATACTTTTGGAACAAATTTAGCAACTGTTGGTAAAATTGTTTTAGTTAGCAAACCAGCTAATGCACCTAAAAAGCCTCCATTCTTAGACTGAGATCTCATTTGCGATTTTGATATATTTATGTCTAATCCCTGCCCGCCAGATTTAGCCTTGTTAATACTGTTAATCTGGTTAGCTGTAAGTAGCAAAGGAAAGTTTCCAGTCAGTTGGTTATTTTTTAGCCTGAGCGTTAATTCACTTTTGTTTTCATATGCTTTTGCCAGACTTCGTTTCTGGCCATCTGATAAATTTACTGAATAATTTACGTAAGTCATATATATATTATAAGTTAGATTAAACAATAACTAGTTCATTCCCGACAGTATCAATAACAACATCTTCCTCATGTAGAACCAGAGTATAAACTTTATATCAAGCTGCAGGAGGTATATTTAATTTATATCTCAGAATTAGTTCTTTTGGATCAATAGTGACTTCATTTTTCTTGTAACTCAAATCGAAACACATCATTCCAAAAAGAGTTTTGAAATTGCTCACGTTTATTAAAGTTCCAGTGTTTTTATCATTTTGCTTGTAAGAATAATTAATAACATCTCTGAATATTCTTATGATATTAGCATAACTACATTCGGTTTCTGGATAATAAACTCCACTTCCAACTTCCAGTCTAGCTGATTGTAAATAGCAATTAGTATTAGCAGCATTTACCTTAAACGTATCCAAAAGATGAGTATTTTGTGTTTGAGAAGAACTCTTGTCGGCCCTTTGCAAATAAACAAACACATGTATGGGATTTTTAACGCCAGCCGTTATTCTAAATACGGATTCAGTTAGATCAGAACTTCCACTCTCTTGTATCATTTCACGGAGGTAAGTCCATCTTGTTGATATCATATGATTTGTCATTTCGTAACTTAAACCATCTGGGTTAAATATAATTCTGGGTATCCACAGAACTAATTTATTAATAACTACTCTACCATCATCACCGCCAGCTTTGAAAATTAGCACATTATTATTTGTTAGTTGCAAGCTGATTTGAATCTGACCAGGAGGAAGCATGTTTGTTTCCAAACCTTTAAAGAAGGAATATTTGTTTAATGGAATTATAGAATAAACTTTTTGATTAGTTATGATTAAAGCATGGCGAATTGCAAATCCTGAATTATAACCAGCTTGATCGTTTCGGGATTCTGCCACAGCCGTGGTATCTAAATATAAGTATTCGTTTGTTCAGGTTGTTTTTGCATAATCGTCAGAAATTTCAAGCAAGTTTTTGACATTAACAAATCTGTGAAGATTATTTCCATCGTAAACTGTTTTTCCATTTTGCCTTACTTTTATTTGATCAATCAGCGAAGCCGCATCATTAATTAGAGCAATTTCATCGGCGGCTGCGAAAGCGGCTCCATCAGCAAGTTTGTTTACTTGAAAACTGATTTCAAAATATGCATTATACCAATCAAAGTAAGATCTTCTGTCATTTAGTGTAAACTGATAACCACTTTTCATTTGTCTGGTATTATTTCCTTGTTGTGTTGTAGGAGTATCTAACTGAAT
>JAWPHD010016912.1:0-47331 GCA_037043455.1 Cyrtodaria siliqua | reverse complement strand
CCGAACGTAACACATAATTTTTACACGGACCCTTATGTATTTTGAGATTTTCTTTCCCTACCACTATTCGTTCAATTTCGGGTTATAGTTTATTTTAAACGCCTCTATTCAGTGATATATGCATTTCAAAATTACGACATACATTGTGTCCCATTTATTATTAAAACCTGTGCAAGCTTTTAACATCGACCCCTAGGTCATTTACGACATCATTTTTCTGTCGATTTATTCTCGAATTTAGTGATGTTTTCGGCTTTTGAAGTTACACAAATGTATGTTTTCAGTGGTATATAAATTATAACTTTACAATGCTTATTTCATTTTCTTTTTCCGCGTGTCAAAACTAATCTAAAAGAATCATCCAGTAAACTATTAAAGGGTTATTGCAACATTCCTTTTGACATCGTTGAGTGTGTAACAACTAATTTCGAACATTATTTATGCTTTTTTAGAATACAAACGCTCGTTTCACCTAATGTGTATACCTTAAATACTCGTGAACCTAAGTTACCGCAATTTACGTTACCTTCTTTAATGAAGGTGTTTTTAAAGAAGGTGTTTGATTTAAGAAATTAAGAACATTTAAGAGTTTATATCCGAACATTTTACTACAAACCTTATACTGAGGTTATCACAGGCATACGTACCATGGTTCTTGTACTGTGTGTGTTTTATAATTAGTTTCTATTGTCCGTGTGTTGCCACTAAACTGGCAATAATATGCTGATACTGCTGGCAGTAGTTAGCAGTAGCAGTAGCAGTAGCAAACATATGATGGTTGCGAAAGGGGTTGTCGTTAAACATGATGGTGGAAAAGTAGAAACAACATACTTGCGTAAAGAAAACATATATCGCATATATCTTCATAATTACGATGACTATTGACTCTACTGGAGTAGCTACTGCTACTGCTGGCAGTAGTTAGCAGTAGCAGTAGCAATGGCCGTAGCAATAGCAGTAGCAAACATATGATGGTTGCGAAAGGGGTGGTCTGTTAAACATGATTGTGGGAAAGTAGAAACAACATACTTGCGCAAATAAAACATCATATATCGATGATCATATATCGTCGTAATTAAGATGACTATTGACTCTACTGCTGCTACTGCTGTAGCAGTAATAGTAGCAGTAATAGTAGCAATAGCAGTAGCAAACATATGATGGTTGCGAAAGATGCGAAAGGGTTTGTCTGCTAAACATGATGGTGGGAGAGTAGAAACAACATACTGCGCAAAGAAAACACTTGCGATGAATATACTTACTGAGATGGTGCTCTACTGCTGGCAGTAACTACTGCTACTGCTGCTACTGCTACTGCTACTGCTGCTACTGCCAACTTCATGTTCATTTTCAAAATGTGTTTTACCTCGCAAGAGTGAATCCCCATTGAATATGATGTCCATGCAGATAAATGCCGTGTATGCTGTCCTTGACCCAGAAGAGAAGTCTTTACTACAAATAGCTTCTAGTTTCATATACGAGGTCATATATATCTCTCAATATACATTCGCTCGCAACCGTTACGGGTCCCGTAAAATTTAAACTGACAAGGTCTCTCATATTAAGACACATCCGCTCGCAACCGTTACGGGTCCAGTTAAATTTTAACTGACAAGGTCTCTTATATTAAGACACATCCGCTCGCAACCGTTACGGGTCCCGTTAAATTATAACTGACAAGGTCTCTTATATTAAGACACATCCGATTTCAAAATGTGTTTTACCTCGTAACCGTTACGGGTCCCGTTAAAGTTTGACTGACAGGGTCTCTTATATATTGAGGGGAAAAGTTTAGCAAGTTTTTGTTGCACGCTAGAAATAATATTTTGGTTGTAAAATAAAGAAACTACTGCCATAGACACAATATTTTATTAAACACATCAATAACAGTCGAACATCTTACTGACGTGACGAATAAATGAACGCAGTTGTCAAGCCCGTAAAGTCCCAAAATGTCAGTATATCTTGTATACAATATTATTTCATCTAAAAAAAACCTTGCTAAACTTTTTTCCCTCAGTATATTAAGTCACATCCACTCGCAACCGTTACGGGTCCCGTTTCATTTTGACTGACAGGGTCTCTTATATTAATACGCATCTGCTCGCAACCGTTACCGGTCCCGTTTCATTTTGACTGACAGGGTCTCTTATATTAATACGCATCTGCTCGCAACCGTTACGGGTCCCGTTTAATTTTGACTGACAGGGTCTCTTATATTAATAAGCATCCGCTCGCAACCGTTACGGGTCCCGTTAAATGAATTGTGTCTGGTCACACTACCACACGGACTGGTGAGCACTAATTACTAAAACTATGCATCGGCAACAACATCTATATTAAATGAAGTGTCCATCTGTGTTACAGAGTCTCCTAATGGGTTCGAGCGGATGTTTGAACCCCTTTTTGATAAAAGAACCCTTTACTCTTCAGGGTTGGACACTTCTAAAGATAAATATACATCATCCACTTATTGGGGATGGGGCCATCTATTTTACCGACATTATGCACTTAGGGTTTAAAACTGAGACTACCGGTCCCATGACTCCATTTCCAGTTGCAGTCGTCCTATACTACTGATAAGAAGCTATTTGCATAATATATACTATATACCATATACATAATATACTCGGTAAAAAAAGTTTTGGACCAGGGTATATAAAGTCATATAAAAATAAAACTCGTAGACAAAATTTAAGTATCTTGTTTTAGTAACCAAGGTCTACTCTACCCGGTTAATTTGGTACCAGAAACATTAAATTCCAAACAAGATTTGATTTTAAAAAAATATCGCGAACACACAAAGGGTCTGTAAAAAATGTTGCAAAGTCCATACAAAGTAACAGTTACGGACACATTCGAGTAACCAATAAAAAGATTATTATTTTTTCGCAAACTTGCATTGTAAACGATAATTATTGTTGATTGTTGATCTATTGTGAATTATCAACTGAGATAATAAGGGTTATGGTCGAATGTCATGGTTCAGCGATCATTGTACGGGTTCGAACACTGCCATGGTCCAAAACTTTTTACAGAGTATATATACCATATACAGTATACAGATGACTCATCTAATCACAGACGCCAGTCTTTGCTACAGCGATGATGTACGCATTTGTTATTTATTACATACGTTATAATTATAAAAAAGGTACACTTGTGGCGTGATATTTGCGTGTGTACATTTTTATATATTGCAAGGTATGCACAATATAGTTTTATTTGCTGTGCATGGCAGCAATATTGAAATTCAAAATGGCCGCTATACATCATAAATTTACCAATTACGAGACGACCATTTAATCGGAGGCGTTGTAGCTTTAAAAGATTGCAGAATAACATTAATTTAAATAAGTTTTCAGTTTACCTTCCTCAAACGACTTTATCACTTACGTTAATTAATTTCCATACAAAACTATTCGTAAGTAATGTTCTCACAGAAATACACTTTTTATATCCGCATTTATTCTCTCTTTAAAACAATTTCACTTTAACTTGTACTTGTTTTCAATTAATGATTTAGCAGGTTGTATCATCCACAATATGTCAACATAAACACAATCTTCAGTAAAATCGAGAAAGTGTCCATTCTTAAGGACGGCAGGAGGCATACAGTACTGGTTCTACCCAGTAATATCGACAAACACACAATATATTTATTTCCCTGATTTATGGCATGTTATAATAATACATAATAAATGAAATACAAATTTAACATATTAACTGTATGCATTTGTCAGTATAGAGCCAACTTTTACAGTGACTTTTCAGTTAGGTCTTTCATTACACTAGCCCATTCCAACCACGAACCCTGAAAAATACAAATAAATTAACCCATTAACATGAAAATAAGGTTGGTCAAAAATATAGTTCAAAACTATATGACTATCCTGATATTATTTGAACTCCTACTTTTATATTTGTTCATATTTATTTACTCTTAACTTCTACTGTTTTAAATATTTCATTTTAATTCTGTTGATATTAGATTGACCTAGAGAGATTCCAGACTGAAACCCAGGCTAATAGATAGGTCTGAAGTACACAGTTATCTCCCTTGAAGCCCGCGGTAATTCTTGCGCCATAAAAAGAAGTAGTGTGTTTTTTGTTTAAATATTTTTAATAATTGCTGACATGTTTGTTGTTACATGTGTGATCAACGATTTGCAGTTATTAGACGACACAGCACCAATGGATGACACCAACCCATCCCATCGCTAAAAAAAAGACTCCCCACAAAAAAAACACACAAAAAAAAACCCCGCGGTCAACCAGAGACGTAATAAACCGATCTTTAGGTCAGCGTACCAGATTTTGTGTATGACTGTGTGCCATAAAAAAGTGACTTTTAGCTTGGAAACTTCCTTTGTTGTGAGACCTATATGACATGCTGAGTAGCAAATTAAACTGTTGTTTAACGGCTCATCAACACATTGTATGCTCCTGTCATTTCGTGCCGCCCCAAAGACATCATAGGAAGAATACATATAAATCCCGGAATACAGCCCTTTACCTTTAAGCAACAAACGTGTCAGGAATATTTCGAATTTGAAGCTGTTTATTGACTGATATCGTTGATATCTAAACAACATGCTACAGGCTCGTAGCCAGCTCTGAAATTTAACCGAGACAAACCCGTTTCTAGCGGTGTTCGGGGCATGTCATCACCACTCCGCCTCAGAAAAGTTTCGAGCGATTTCTCGAGTTTTAGTTTCTTTATTGGGCAAAACAATTCAATTTAAGCATGACATTTTTGAAATCTCAATCAGTTTTTGCTACTTTCCTAAAATTCTACCGAGGCAACTGCCTCAGTGTGCCTCAGCGGAGGGATAATACACTGGTACGCCTGTCTTGACTACTTATATAATACACTGGTATGCCCGTCTTGACTACTTACATAATACACTGGTACGCCTCTTGAATTTTTACGCAAAATACACTGGTACACCTGTATTGCCATGTGATGCGCGGCTAAACCATACTTACGTAATACACGGGCACCTCTGTCTTTCCTACGATGTGCGCAGCAGCTGCTAAGGAACACGCCATCATTGCCGTCCGACACATCGAGATCATGGGCTTCGTCAAGTCCACACCGGCCTTGCTAAATACTGAAACACAAGAATGACAAAAACAACATAACAATTTGAACAAAATATCATTTCTGAAATAACTGAAAATTTCCTGAAATGTAAAGTTTACTGTAGTAAGTAAATATTTCACACACATGTCAAGGTATTTGCAGGACAGATTTTTAAGTACAAACAGTTATATACTAACACTGTTTTATCTCGTCACGTGACTTGTAAGTCCCATCTTGATTGAATAGACTTTCATTGGGAAGGTTAAGTGCTCCTGGAATATGGCCGCCAGTTAAAGCTGAAACAGTTGAATGAGTTTTTATTATACACTACATGTTCGTAATTATCATTTTCAAACTTTTGTTTTTTCCCAAATGTTGTGCTAGTTATAAACTTCACGGGAATGATAGAATAGAACAGAAAACAGTACCATGTTTGACTAAATATACGTAAGAGCCTTGCATACAAGTTAAACATATACACACAACGTCAAAATGGCATGTGAATATATATAACGGCGAGTTACTGAACAGTTAATGAATGTTCAAGACATTCCTAACGAAATACACGATTGCTTTTAAATGTGTACATACACTACTCAACTTTTATAATCGGTCACTTTTCAAAGAATTATATATTTTTTAATAATTCATATTTTCATTTGAAATTTTAACTGGCGTCGTTTAACAAATATCGCTAGCGATTTATGAAACTTAATCTGCCTTGATTGTACTAAAACCTTGTTGATAAACTTAATAAAATATTGGTATGCGTTTCGGTGATTTCCAGTTTTTAGTATTCGTGTTATTTTCAAAAAACCTGGGTGACCGATTATAAAAGTTGAGTAGTGTTTAGAATTACTTGTAATGTCAATTGTGAAAAAAAAGACACATTTAGGCTTTCTACATGAAGTAGAGGATTAACCGTTTTAAAGAAAAAACAATAATTATAGAACACGTTTAAATTACCGTAATCGTTGCGTTTCGCAATGTAAACGCTTATTTTACGAACCTAGCTAAAACAAACAATTCCATTGTTTATTTGTTGTTTGCATTACTTGTGTACAGTACACATAAAATCAGTTGGTCGAGAATAACAATACTATTTAGTAGTTTGTAGTTCAATCAATGTGCGTATGTTTTTAGTAATATTGCGGTATTGTAACATGTCTGCACTCAATTCTTATTAAGGTAATGACTTATGATTTACAAATTAAACACATCGTTGGTTTCGGACAATTGTTTTCTCTTACATATGTGTCAGTTCCTCTCATTAATGCATGGCAAGAAAACTTACTAAACACAATATGGCAATATCTCCGGCTCGTTCACCAGATGTCAAAGTAATGGGAACTATCATTTACGTCTGACCATTTGGTCAGCAAAGAACAAAAAAGGACGTGCACCTACTTTCGGAGTGGTTGACCTCCCCCGTAAACACGTTCTCGTCACGAGCATCCACAATCTGTTCCACCTGTGCTCGGATCACCTGTTTCATGTCGTCCATGTCGCGGACTAGACCCAAATTTAACGTTACTTCAAAGTCCGCGCCTGAAACCTGAAAGTAACAGATTATATAAGTGCAAAAAGATTTCAAATGTTGGTGAAACTGATGCCAAAGAATACATAATTCATGATTTGGCATATACAACATATAAAGGTTTTATAGGTGTTTGTTTACTTACACGTGAATGTTGGTCTATCTTGGTTCACAGAACCTTCACTGAACCTTCGAAATTCGGATGTACAACTGAGGAAATCAAACCTTTTATGGCTGTTTATTCTGTTTTCCTACCATAACAAAGTCCTTCAAGTAGATATAAATTCCCAAACAATTGAACAGCCCTATGTGCAACCAATTTATTAACCCTGAGTAATCTGGTCGGTCAAAACGACCATTATGTGGATAAAACGCCTGATAGGGGCAAACAACAATGTTGCACGTACCGTTCAGACTTTACAGATGGTTTTGGTCATATATTGAACAATTGGGCTAAATCATTATTTGTTTTAAACATATTTATTTTACATCGATTGCGAAACAAGTTCTTGCAACTTAGATTAATCACTCTCGATGGCTTCCTGGGTAGAACCAGTACTAAGCAATGTGGATTAATTATCTTGCTCAAGGATAAATAACGTGGCCGCGACGGAGGATCGAACCCACGACCTCTCGATCATGAGTTCGGCGCTCTACCACTAGACTTCGCACTCCACAGAATCTAAATCATTATTCACACGGAGTGTCCGAGAAAGTGTCCACTCCGCGAACTGATTTAAATATGAATGACATGAAAGCTAACGAAAAACGTTCAGAAACATATAAGCACATATGCTGCAGCAAACTTCCCGCAGTGGTTACTTTCCCTTTCTGTTACAGTAACCACTGCCACCATACAAGTTTATAGATCCATCTAAGTTTAATTTTTGGTTAAACAATTTTTAGGTCAATATTTGACCTTGCTTTGTTCATAATATAGGAAAATAGTGTGAAAATCGGTATCTGGTTACAAAATAATTTATTTCTAAAAAAACACACCAGTTTTATCGAATATATATATATTTTATATGCACATCGGTTACTTGTAAACAAACATGTATTCCGTTGAGAACATCACAGAAACTGTGCGTAAATTTAATGACGAGATTACACCCAAGCCAAAACAGGTTGAATGTTTTCAACATCTTCCCGAAGGTGATGATGTTATTGCCAATATGCCTGTTGGTTACGACAATACTTTGCTGAACCAAGCATTACCTAGTATATCGCCATTTTGTAATCACATGGCCTCAGCTATCGTCACGTGATTTGTGTGGTGGTAGGGATTATTGGCTACAATATCACTGCGCGGAGGTTGATGATGCAGAGCCTCGCCAGAGTTGAAAAGTCATCTTCAGGGGCGGATCCAGGATTTCAGCTTAGGGGGGGCGTAAGATTTTGGTAAATTTTCGGGTCCGTTTCTAGCCTCATAAAACGGTTGCGGTAGTGCATTGATAGGGTAAAAAAGTCCGTTTTCAAATAAAAGGAATTATCAATGTGTTAATTAAACCACTCATTAGCCATTATGCGTCGAGCGAGCGAAGCGAGCGAAAAAAATTTGTTATACTGAGGGCGTGCATCGAAATTATTTGATATTTTATCTACAGTAACATGGACATACATGTATGAATAAAAAAAGTCCGTTTTCAAATAAAAGGATTTAACAATGTGTTAATTAAACCACTCATTAGCTATTATGCCGCGAGCGAGCGAAGCGAGCGAAAAAAATAAAAATACTGAGGGCGTGCATCGAAATTGTTTTATATTTTATCTACAGTAACATGGACATACATGTATGAATAAAAAAAGTCCGTTTTCAAATAAAAGGATTTAACAATGTGTTAATTAAACCACTCATTAGTCATTATACGTAGAGCGAGCGAAGCGAGCGAGAAAAAGCTTTTATACTGAGGGCGTGCATCGAAATTGTTTGATATTTTATCTACAGTAACATGAACATACATATATGAATAAAAAAGTCCGTTTTAAAATAAAAGGTTTTAACAATTTGTTAATTAAACAACTCATTAGCCATTATGCGTCAAACGTGCGAAGCGAGCGAAAAAAAATAAATACTCAGGGCGTGCATCGAAATTGTTTGATATTTTATCTACAGTAACATGGACATGTATGAATAAAAAAAGTCCGTTTTAAAATAAAAGGATTTAACAATGTGTTAATTAAACCACTCATTAGTCATTATGCGTAGCGCGAGCGAAGCGAGCGAGAAATTTTTTAATACTGAGGGCGTGCATCGAAATTGTTTGATATTATATCTACAGTAACATGGACATACATGTATGATCCGAAATTTTTAGGGGGGGCGCGCGCCGGGTGCGCCCCCCCCTGGATCCGCTAGTGATCTTGATGTTTTCTGGTATTGCTACGCGCGTCACCGACATTGATATATTATAAGCATTTCCAGGCAAGGATTTACATGCTATTTAATAAAACAATCAGAAATCTCGCATGGAGGGCGGGAATATAAATAAATGAGCACATTCCATAGAATACGAGGCTATTATTAAAAGCAGTTTGTCCTTGTAAAGTGTGTTTTATAAAGTATACCTCTGGTGGTAGTTCGGTTGTGACGCTGTGTCCGTCTGCAACCCACTTCTGAAAACCTCCATCCAGTATATAGATTCTTTCATGTCCGAACATCTAATGGAAAACGAGATTGAGCTAGAGATAACAAGCAGATCACCGATGAAATGTAGGAGTCGATATTTATTTTTATCACAATACATTATATATATGTAGGTAATAATAAATGAAGTATGAAGGCTTTTTCTAAGGCTAATGCCATAAAATAGACGAACTCACCATGTAAGCTATCTTACCCTGAACAACCACCAAATTCTAGCGGCTGCCTCTGGTGTCTTGGTGCGATCATACACGACAATTTCCGAATCTTGATTGATACCGAGGCCCCGGACTCTTTTTGTAAAACAGTATGACTCCGGCATATTCCGCGGGATAATTGGCGTACTCTGTACGCATGCGTGAAGATCGAAAAACCGTGCTGTTGGTATATGCCCTCTGAAATAGTGCATTAAGACGTGCACAATGCATGTATAGTATGATATTCAGACGGATACAACAGTCGTTCGACATAACAAACATAAAAGTACTGTCAATCCGCTAACGTTGATCATTTTCGACGCAAGATTGTAAATACAAACGTGTGCAGAAAAAAATTTGAAACCGGAAACACGTGTCTGTAATTATTATTTTTTATTATATAGTATTTTGACAACATTTAGTTCGTCGATATAATGATGAAGTTTCCCTCTTTGTTTATTTATTAATTTAGTGTCTTTCTGCCGTTCTGTATATCTTCGATAGAAGGTGCATCTGTATCTCGGCAAACCTCAAACTTTTTTTAGAAGAACTGTTTTTCTTGAAAACAAGCAAGCGCAGGCAGATGATCTATACTTAGAGATATGCCAATCGAGGTTACGTTACTTCGATTCAGATTATCACATAATGTTCGTTTCACAGAGATCGAATTTGCATAATTTAAACTATTCCATAAATAGTTGTTAAAATATCTCGAGGATGAATGCAGTTTTAAGGAAACGAGGAATACACTTTAGTCACGTACTTCACGTAGACTTCATTGTAAACATCAACCGAACGGTCATCTTCGAACGCTGCATCCAGAACTACAAGTTGCTTTGACGATTTGTCCAGCTTTTCCCGAAGTACTGTTGTGGATATAAGGGTTTCAACAACAGCTGACATCTTGGCACTTCTAAAACACACAAACAACACACATGTTTTGGTTTAATATGACGTCCAATGAAAGTGACGGGTACAATGTTCAACCGTCGTCAAGGGACGGACAGACGTCGTGTGTTTCCAATAGTAGTGACATACACATGTGTATATGGCCTTACCCAATCCTGACATTTAACATACTCTTGGATATTGGAACCAAAAACTCACGAAACTGCCTAAGTAGCAAAATAGGATCACTGTCACGACTATTTGACGACTATTTTTAATAGGATAACATGTTATATGAAGCCAATTAGGGTTGGCCTATGAGCTTTCTGAATCAATCATCATTTGCATTGAGATAACTAAAATCGAGGCATGGATTCAGAATATTCATGCATACAACGACGGAGTAACAATGTTAGTTTTGGTTTTCTTGACCTCCCTCTATCAAAGATATTACATGTATTATCGGAGTACACTGGATGTATATTTTCGGGGTATTTAGAGCCAAACGCATCGGATGTATATTCGTGGATTTTTAGTATCAAGACTGAACAAATTGCCTGTTTATTTTTGCAGGTTTTATACGAGCTGCTTGTGTATTCGTGGAGTAATTGCTTTCAAAGCGTATTCACACTCCCCCTCCCCATACACATTGATCAGTGTATTAGTGACACAAAGTGTACACAACTCGCCCTCCCCATTCACCACATATACATTTATTAGTATATTAGTGACAAAAAGCATACTGTACAAAACTCGCTCCTCCCGCCTCCCTCCCCCCACCCATACACACTGATCAGTATAGTAGTGACACAAAGCATACACAACTTGCCCCTTCCCATCCCCTCCCCTCACCCATACACACTGATCAGTATAGTAGCAAGTGACACAAAACATACACACCTTTTTCCCTCCCCCTTCCCCTCCCCTCCCCTCCCCCATACACACTGATCAGTATATTAGTAAGTGACACAAAGCATACTTAACTCGCCCCTCCCCTCTCCAATCCACCCCCCCCCCCTTTACCATTCACACTGATCAGTATATTAGTAAGACACAAAACATAAACACAACTTGCCCCCTCTCCCTCCCCTTCCCCTACCCACTGATCAGTCTAGTAGTGACATAAAGCATACGCAACTTGTCCCCTCCACCTTCCCCAAACACACTGACCAGTATAGTAGTAAGTGACACAAAGCATACACAACTTGCCCCTTCCGCCTCCGCCTCCACCGCCCATACACACAGATCAGTATATTAGTGACACAAGCATACACAACTCGCCCCTCCCCACTCCACCTCCCCCTCTCCCATACACACTGATCAGTCTATAACACAACCTGCCTTCTTAAACACACAGTGCACCAATCTCTTTAAACTATACCTTTACACTTAATTCTAATAACAATTTAAAATAAATTTAAATAATGTTTTGAAATCATTCTCAATGAAAGAAAAGATAGCAAGATAACTTATTATACAGACACAGACTTCCATCGAGCGTTTTCTTTAAATATGGTTCTTTTCACCATTCAATCATTACAAAGTTAATTCCCTAAATGTGCTTCCTTTCACACATCACATTTGAGTCATAATCAGTTACTATTTCTATTTGTCTAAATATTGAATTGAATTGGGTTTTAAGGCGCACCAACACATGAAAAGGTTATATGGAGCCTAACAGGCATGAATATGTCAGGCTCATCTTCCATGTACATCGAGATAAAATATGGAAAATGGGCCTAGAACCTTCTCACCCTGAACTGCAGAGTTGCTGCAAATTCTATCGTAGAAACTCCATATACGCTGGAGCCACGTTTATTGTTTTTCTGCCACTGCTCTTTTGATGCGAGCGAGATAGCACCTGAAACAATGCAGGGATCATGATTAAGACCTTTAAGGAACATGAACAAAAAATGATAAAATGAACATGAATTTGGGGGGGATTCTACCCCTCTGCCTACCCCTCCAAAGGGATCTGCAGTGGCCCTATTCTTTGCCCCGTGACCAAACGCGGGCACCTGGGAACCACACGGGGCTTGTCTAAATATAAAAAGCGACATGTTACAAGTTATAGATAGAGTATGGTCTCGTCGAGTTCATTTAAACATCGAGGTGTTTAAATTAACCAACGAGATGAAACCATACTCTATTTGTTTTGTAGCCTGTCCATTTAGCTCTATTTCAGTTATTCTAACTGTTATTCTCACTGTTATTCTCACAGTTATTCTGACAGGTCTTATTTTCAATTAAAAGATTTACACCTGTGTCTGAACTTCCAATAAGTAATAGTTGTAGCATGGTCACAGACAATTCTCTTTGTTCAGACACAGGTGTAAATCGTTTAATTGAAAATAAGACCTGTCAGAATAACTGTGAGCATAACAGTGAGAATAACAGTTAGAATGACTGAAATAGAGCTAAATGGACATGCTACAAAACAAATAGAGTATGGTTTCATCTCTTTGGTTAATTTAAACACCTCGATGGGCTACACCCATCTCGATGTTTAAATGAACCAACTCAATGAAACCATACTCTATCTATTACTTAGAGTACACCATTTATTCTGACAGGTGTTATTTTCAAATATTTGAAAATACAAAGGGAATTTCAGTGACCATGCTACACATCCTAGATAACCCCGAGACAGCATTACTGCCCTTTTTGCTGTTTACACCTGGAACAGTGCATACTTTTTGATATGTTTTTATATCAAACTAGAAACAACACCTTCAATAATTCGGGATGTTGGAATATGCCAGAGGAGCAAGTGTTCCGCAAGATCACTTCTTCCTTTAAGATTTGCTATCTTAATAACTTTATTCATACCGCTCTTTTAACAAATAAATCGTTCAACTATGAGTTTTACGATTTCTGTAGTGTGTGGAATACATACGTTACAATCTGATTGGCTTCCCGCTTACAGTACAGAACAGAACAATACATCACAGTACAGCATACTACGGTACAGGCCAAAGTAAACGTCTTTCGTTTGGGAAACATCTGAAGTGTAAAAGACAGAGCATACAGAACATGGGCTTTCATTTAATTTCAGCAGTATCTGACCGAATCACCACATCTATGATAGTGAACTGGCGATGCAGTACAGCTCGGCACAACACAGCCTAGCGCTGAAGTGTAGAATAGAGTACTATAGTGTAGTGCATCGCAGTGTGGTGTATTGTAGTGTAGTG
This sequence comes from Cyrtodaria siliqua, assembly GCA_037043455.1. Taxonomy (NCBI): domain Eukaryota; kingdom Metazoa; phylum Mollusca; class Bivalvia; order Adapedonta; family Hiatellidae; genus Cyrtodaria; species Cyrtodaria siliqua. The sequence goes on along the minus strand of JAWPHD010016912.1, from coordinate 33,785 downwards.
TGGTATGGTGAAGTTAGTGTGGTGTATTGTATATTGTAGTGTGGTGTGGTGTGGCGTGGCGTGGCGTGTTTAGAGTATTGTAGAATAATGTAGTGTACTGCTGTGGTGTAGTTGTGGTGTGGTGTATTTTAATTGAGTGTAGCGTGGCATTGTATGGTGTGTTGTTGTGTAGTGTACTGATGTAGTGTATTGTGTGGTGTGGTGTATTTTAATTGAGTCTAGCGTGGCATTGTATGGTGTGTTGTTGTGTAGTGTACTGCTGTAGTGTAGTGTGTGGTGTGGTGTATTTTAATTGAGTCTAGCGTGGCATTGTGTGGTGTGTTGTTGTGTAGTGTACTGCTGTAGTGTAGTGTGTGGTGTGGTGTATTTTAATTGAGTCTAGCGTGGCATTGTGTGGTGTGTTGTTGTGTAGTGTACTGCTGTAGTGTAGTGTGTGATGTGGTGTATTTTAATTGAGTCTAGCGTGGCATTGTGTGGTGTGTTGTTGTGTAGTGTACTGCTGTAGTGTAGTGTGTGGTGTGGTGTATTTTAATTGAGTCTAGCGTGGCATTGTGTGGTGTGTTGTTGTGTAGTGTACTGCTGTAGTGTAGTGTGTGGTGTGGTGTATTTTAATTGAGTCTAGCGTGGCATTGTGTGGTGTGTTGTTGTGTAGTGTATTGCTGTAGTACAGTGTAGAGCAATATCGTGTAGTGTAGCGTAGTTCAATGCAGTGTAATGTAGTGTCTGTGGTGTAGTGTGGTTGTACTGTTGTAGTGTAGTGGTGTTATGCAGTGTGGTGTGCTGTGTTGTTGTTTTGTTGTAGTGTCGTGTAGTGTAGTGTAATGTAGTGTATTTTAATTTCTTGGGTACGATTATCCGGGTTTTACTTGCTGGAAAGCCCGATGTTACATATGGGGAAGATAAAGATAAAAGTCACGCGCTGATATCAGCAATGACAGTGCAAATAAACATGCAAAACGTTAGTAGTTGGCGACGTTAACGCGCATGGTATGCGAGAAAAAGAATCAATCATGGGTATCCGGTTCAGATTCCAACCCTCGGTATAGCTGTTTTAATCGGAACCTTAGTCTAGATCATCTGCGACGCTTGCTTGTTCTCAAGACAAACGTCTAGAACAGTCCTCATGAACAAAGTTTGAATTTTGCCGATACACTGGTATGGTTTCTGATTAGCTGAGACAGGAACACCAAGATATACAGAAAGGCAGAAAGACAATAAATGTATATATAAACAAAGAGAGAAACTTCATAAATATATCTACGAGCTAAATGCGGATGGTCAGAAATACTTCAAACACAAGATAAATAATTACGGTCACGTGGTTCCAGTTTCAAATTTGTTTCTACACAAACGGTCAAGACGTTTGTATTTACAATCAAGCGTCGAAGATGATAAGACTATCGGAACCTCGTACCTCGGGTTGGAATTCTGAACCGGATAGGCGGATACCCATGATACATTCTTATAGTGTAGTGTGTAGAGCAAAGTACTGCAGTGTATTGCAGTGTCGAATAGTGTAGTATAGTGTAATTTAGTTTACTGTACTTTAGTGGACAACACTTCACTGTACTGTTGTATGTATCATACCGTACCGTACCGTACCGTACCGTACCGTACCGTACCGTGCCGTGCCGTGCCGTGCCGTGCCGTGCCGTACCGTACCGTACCGTACTGTTCTGTTCTGACCTCGTAACTGCACTATGTACTGCTCTGTTTTATACTGAGCTGTCCTTTAATGATGTAATTTTATATACTGTACTGCATTGCACTACACTGCATCGCATCGCATCGCACCGCACCGCTCCGTACCGTACCGCATCGTACTGTCCTCGTAACTGCACTATGCACTGCACTGTTCAATACTGTGGTGTTATTTGATGCACTCTGTAATATACTGTATCGTACAGTGCTGTGCTGTGCTGTGCTGTACTGAGATGTGCTGTACTTGGCTGTGAGATCTAATGTACTGAGATATGCTGTGCTGTACTGTACCGTCCTGTGCTGTGCTGTGCTGTGCTGTGCTGTACTCACTACACTTTAGTCAGAGGGACCGAAATGAAAGTAGATCTAAGGACTGTATATTAACTACTGTATTAGAAATTGCATTGACCACACATAATTCACTTTAATCCTTATTCAGTTCGGTTCCGGTAGCGCATCTCGCCAACAAATACACAAAACGTGCATACATGCACGTACCGTCTTAAGCGGTGAATACTGGTTCATTATGTATAGTGAATAATGAAAGTCGATATCTCATTGATCATATCCACAAATACACAAACGAGATACACAATGTATCAATATTCAATATATAAAAACATTGAAACTTACCTCATTTTCACTCAAAATACCTCCACCTTGCGTTAACATTTAGATTGAACGGATTTTTTTCATGGTTGAGACGTTGCATCATGTAAACAAAAACAACGATCTAAATATAGCAAATTGTTCACCGTAAGGGAACATAAACACCAATAAAAAGCAACGACACTTTCTCTCAGTATCTGAGAATATTCTCTTAGAAGAGGGATGCATTTACTGAAGATATCACGTCTACTAAAGTGTCTTCTTTTGTTTTTATTATTCCAGGGGAAGTGGGAGGCTGTGAGGCGGCAGTGGGGAGGGGGAACGGAAATAATCAGAAAATAATTCAGAGTGTGGCACACGCTGAATATTTTGCACAGTGCTTTCAAAACGTATGCTCATATTAAAAATAACCTACACCAATTTTCAAGAAAAATCGAAGAGGGCGGATGTAGTATATGATATATACACGATACGACTGTATTTTAATCTAACGTGTTTCTCATTAAACATCTTTGGGCTATGACTGTGAAAACAACTCATATCACGACCCCTCAACTTGTTACAGTGAGCTCTGTGTCCATGTTTATAGTGCTGCCAACCTGGAATACCAAGCCGGAGACACATGACATGATACCCCACCCAGTCACATAATACTCACCCCAGGCCTTCCAGTCCTATAGATATATACTCTTTATATGCTGAACGTCAAGCGAGGGAGCTCTTAGTACCATTTGTTATTAAGTCTTTGATATGACCTGACCGGGTATTGAACTCACGACCTCCCACATGCAAGTCGGATACTCTGCCATTATGCTACACCACGGTACTTCACTACTTTTTAAGTTTACGTTATATTCGAACTGTCACGCACAACCACAAACATCGTTGTACAAGCTACACCACGGTACTTCACTACTTTTTAAGTTACATTATACGCATATGACAAACATCGTTGTACAAGCAAACCAGCAAGATAGTTTTTCCAACTTGTTACTTTTACAGTTACTTTTCCTACAACCGCATTTCTACAATTTAGTTGAAACGCAAGACAGAGTTTTCCAATATGGTTTCCATTGGCCCCAGTTTGTTTCCAACCCATACAGACGGATCAGTCGATATACATGTAGGATATACGCCTAGACTGCTACACAGCCGTCAATAAACGGTGGAACATGCGCCGTGAAGCAGTCAAGATATACGCCTAGACTGCCGTCAATAAACGATGGAACATGCGCCGTGAAGCAGTCTGGATATACGCCTAGACTGCCGTAGTCTCGGCCAGCTAGACCGTATCATGCATATGTCTTACTTGTTCTGGATCCGTGTAGCATAGCGTAACGAATAAATCATAAGCGGGCCGGGTGACCGAGGCTAAGACTGCCGTCAATAAACGGTGGAACATGCGCCGTGAAGCAGTCTAGATATACGCCTAGACTGCCGTCAATAAACGATGGAACATGCGCCGTGAAGCAGTCTAGATACACGCCTCGGTATGATTGCTGTATTACTGCCGCTTGTGTTCCAAGGCGGTACCCCTATCGTCAGTCCTTTTATGCTTGTGGTGCCCAGGCCCGTAGCTACGCAGAGGCACACCGAGGTAGATGCCTCAGACACCGAGGTAGATGCCTCAGTAGAATTTTGGGAATGTACATACGTTACATATAAATAACTTCAATATCGATATATAATCAATCATTGACAAACACGTCTTATGAAGAAATCACAAAATATCCGGAGTGTAGGTAGGCTTGGTATATGCCACCATACCTCCATAGAAAGGGATTTGCCTCGGTTAAATATCAGGGCTGGCTGCGGGCCTGGTGCCGTATACTTTGCTTGTATATTTCAACGCAATTATTGTTTGTTTTATTTGCATGTTTTAAGATGACTGCGCTCTGGTAATGTTACATTTCCTGCTCGACTTGTATACCTATTTGTGATGGTGGAATTGCGTCATACAAGCGTTGTTGGCTTGCACCTTCGGGTGCTAGCCTATGTTTTTCAAAGGAAGTAGCCGATTCCCTGCTCAAAACTGAACAGGAAGTAACCGGTTCCCTGCTCAAAACTTGAAGTAATGGTCCACTTCTGGAGATAGGTGTTGACACGTTGGTATCGATTTATTTAAATTGAGATTCCAAGACATTCACTTGTTACTTTTACAGTTACTTTTCCTACAACCGCATTTCTACAATTTAGTTGAAACGCAAGACAGAGTTTTCCAATATGGTTTCCATTGGCCCCAGTTTGTTTCCAACCCATACAGACGGATCAGTCGATATACATGTAGGATATACGCCTAGACTGCTACACAGCCGTCAATAAACGGTGGAACATGCGCCGTGAAGCAGTCAAGATATACGCCTAGACTGCCGTCAATAAACGATGGAACATGCGCCGTGAAGCAGTCTGGATATACGCCTAGACTGCCGTAGTCTCGGCCAGCTAGACCGTATCATGCATATGTCTTACTTGTTCTGGATCCGTGTAGCATAGCGTAACGAATAAATCATAAGCGGGCCGGGTGACCGAGGCTAAGACTGCCGTCAATAAACGGTGGAACATGCGCCGTGAAGCAGTCTAGATATACGCCTAGACTGCCGTCAATAAACGATGGAACATGCGCCGTGAAGCAGTCTAGATACACGCCTCGGTATGATTGCTGTATTACTGCCGCTTGTGTTCCAAGGCGGTACCCCTATCGTCAGTCCTTTTATGCTTGTGGTGCCCAGGCCCGTAGCTACGCAGAGGCACACCGAGGTAGATGCCTCAGACACCGAGGTAGATGCCTCAGTAGAATTTTGGGAATGTACATACGTTACATATAAATAACTTCAATATCGATATATAATCAATCATTGACAAACACGTCTTATGAAGAAATCACAAAATATCCGGAGTGTAGGTAGGCTTGGTATATGCCACCATACCTCCATAGAAAGGGATTTGCCTCGGTTAAATATCAGGGCTGGCTGCGGGCCTGGTGCCGTATACTTTGCTTGTATATTTCAACGCAATTATTGTTTGTTTTATTTGCATGTTTTAAGATGACTGCGCTCTGGTAATGTTACATTTCCTGCTCGACTTGTATACCTATTTGTGATGGTGGAATTGCGTCATACAAGCGTTGTTGGCTTGCACCTTCGGGTGCTAGCCTATGTTTTTCAAAGGAAGTAGCCGATTCCCTGCTCAAAACTGAACAGGAAGTAACCGGTTCCCTGCTCAAAACTTGAAGTAATGGTCCACTTCTGGAGATAGGTGTTGACACGTTGGTATCGATTTATTTAAATTGAGATTCCAAGACATTCACTTTTTTTTAATGAAACAATGTAGATATATGTATATTGTCAATATGCGTGTTTAATATTTTTGCCAGTAAATCTATTGAGATCCAGATAAAACATATGGCTGTTTCAATATCACTTACCTTCGCTAAACTATGGATTCATCGGAATTATTGCCCCAAGGAAGGTCCACTTCTGGAGATAGTGTTGAGATAGTGTTGAGACGTTTGTACCGATTTATTTAAATTGAGATTCCAAGATCCTTCACATGTTCTTATGTAAATAAAACCGTTTTTCAGAAAAAGATGTATAGTTTCAACATCTCGTACACACACACACACACACACACACACACACACACACACACACACACACACCACTTTTACATCTATTTAAGGTATCCTCTTTATTATACGAGGTGGTGTTGTGGGGTGGGGGGTGGGGGCGGGGTCATCCATAATTACGCAGACTTTTGATATAAAATCTTTTATTATTATTTAGTAAACAATAACATTTACACACAATAATAAGCAATGTATCATGTATAGGACAGTTGATATCAGTGTATAATTAAAATCATATACTCTGTGTAGTCACGTGGTTCAGGTGTATACAGGTGTATTTGTTAGCTCTGATGTTTTATTCGGGAAAAAGGCTATTTAAAGTGTTAAAACCTAATTTGATCGGTATAACTTTATAATGGAATAAATAATGCGTGTGGAACTATTTTAATTAAAACCGATGGGTCGGAAAAAGAGAGATAAAAGGAAGAAAAGTGACAACAGTTTGAGCGATGAAAGTGGGTGTAAATCCGGACGGTTCACGAGTACGCCAGACGAGGTTAGTGTCAGCAGTGTATTAAGAGAAACAAACTCTGTCTTATTCGACAATACGCTTTTAAACTTAGATAGTATTCTAGATGAGGGTGATCCGAGTGTAATTGATAAAACCATTGATAGTGATAGTGACATCACCCCACCCACCGAAATGAGTACTACAGATGATATCGCAGTTAAAAGCGCGGCCAAACATGCAGACATTTTGGAGTACCTAAAAAGAATTGATGGCCGACTCAGTAGCATGGACAAAAGGTTAGAGTCACTTGAAAAATTAGAAGAAAAGGTGGATAAATTTCAAATAGAGATAAATAAAGTTTGGAAATATATCCAGGAACAAAGTAAAAAATCGGAGGCGAGGCTAACGGCGGTTGAAGATAAGGCCGAGAGTGTCGACTTTTCCTTAGGTTTAGTGAATGACAAGGTGCTACATCTGGAGAAGGAAAATGGTGCTTTAAAAGATGAGGTGGTTTATCTCCAGTCGCAATCCATGCGTAATAATTTAGTGTTTGCGAACATTGATGAGGCACCCGAGGGGGTAGCGGAGAACACGGAGGAGAAACTACGCGAATTTTTGGAGAATAAAATGAAAATAGCCAAAGATCTTGTCGACAATATGGCGTTTGAGCGGGTTCACAGAATGGGAGGAAGATATGCAGGTAAAATCAGAAGAATAGTGGCGAAATTTACTTTGTTTAAAGAAAGGGAGCTAGTCAGAAAGCAGTGGAAAGCGTTGGAGGGTACCCAGCATTATGTATACGAGCAATTCCCGAAGGAAGTGGTGGAGAAGAGAAAAAAACTATTGCCGAGGATGAAGGAGGCCAAAAACAATGGTAAGAGAGCCTGGCTGTCATATGACACCCTCTACATAGACGGGAAACCACAACGAGAGGCCACATAGGGACGCACTGAGGGTGACCTACGGGTGTTGTCATGGAACGTAAATGGTCTGACAAGTGTAAAAAAAGACTCTGATGAATTTATAAATATTATTGCTAACCATGATATTATATTTATGTATGAGACGTGGGCGAATGCTGAAAGTAATATTAATATCTCAGGATATGTTACCCATAACTTTTATAGAAAATTTCGACATCGTAATGCTAAAAGATCGAGTGGTGGTGTAGCTGTTTATTTTAGGGAATCTCTGAAAGATGGAATTGAAATTGTACGTAACCATTATGACACTGTCATATGGTTGAAACTTGACAAACATTTTTTTAATTTTGATAAAGATGTGTTTATATGTGGTGTTTATATGTGGGGCGAAGAATCGCCTGCTTACCAAATTTGTGCAGTAGATTTATTTGATGTAATACAAAATGATATTTCTTATTATGAAAATATAGGCTCATCGTATTTAATTGGTGACTGGAATAGTCGAGTAGGTTTAAGAAAAGATTATATTTCGTGTGATTGCTATAATGATTATATTGACCAATATGAATATGTTCCCGATGTGCCCCTAATACGGACCTCGCTTGACAAAACATGTAATTCATTTGGGTTGAAACTTATTGATCTTTGTAAATCCATGAGTGTGCGTATAGTTAACGGTCGCTTATTTCAGGATTATGACTGTGGAGCTTATACTTACGCCTCAAGGCAAGGTGCATCTGTGATTGATTATTTGTTAACAAAAGAATGTAATTTTGCGAGTATTAATGATTTTAATGTTTGCTCATTCAATGAATGGAGTGATCATTGTCCTGTTTCCTTTGCATTGATTTGTAATGTTAAACGTAAGGTTGCTACTGTGAACAGTGATGTTCGATATAAATGGTCTAGTGATTTAAAGAATGAGTTCAGAGCGGGATTGATTTCTCGATTAACTGATTTGAATAGTGTGACGAATAATATAGATATTTCGGACAGGGCGTCAATAAATACTGTAGTTTGTAATTTTACAAATATTTTGCGTGATGTTGCCGATCCACTTTTTTGTAGAAAGGTTTTTAATAATTGTGACCCTACTTTTACTGACGAACCAATGGTAAGAAATAAGGAATGGTTTGATGCGGAATGTATTCAAGCGAAACAACGATATAGTGAAGCATTGTGCATATTTAATCGATGCAAATCTAACTTTAGTAGGGAACAGTTTTGTATATTAAAAAAGGAATATAAGGATATTATTAAGAAAAAACGTAGGGCTTTTGAATTAAAGAAATTGTCAGATATTGAGAAGCTTAGGCATTCAAAACCTAAGGAATTCTGGAAATTTTTTAAAAGTAGTAATAAAAAGATTAGTCATAATATTACTATTGAGTCGTTTTATGATTATTTTTCTGGACTTGGAAATGATATATTGAATATAAAAAATGATGATGCAGAGGCATTTGCTATGAATCATGATTTTGATAATTTGGATGGTGCAGATGAACAGCTAGATAGGCCGATAACTGTATCTGAAATATTAGAAGCTGTTAAAAACCTTAATCGTGGTAAATCTACTGGTAGTGATTTTTTAATGAATGAATATTTTATAGAATCTATTGATATTTTATCGTCACATGTTTGTGACATATTTAATTCCATTTTGAACAGTGGTTTTTTTCCAGAAAAATGGACAGAGGGTGTCATGATACCGTTACATAAAAAGGGAGATAAAAATGATGTAAACAACTATAGGGGTATTACATTAGTTAGCTGTTTATCTAAACTGTTTACATCGATATTATGTAAACGCATGGTTACCTTTTGTGATGAAAATAATACACTGTCCGATGCACAATTTGGATTTAGAAAAGGAAGATCTACTGTTGATGCATTATTTGTGTTGTTAACCGTTATTCAGAAATATGTAAACGAGAATAAAAGGTTGTATTGTGTATTTGTTGACCTTAAAAAAGCATATGACTGTATTTATAGAAATGCATTGTGGTTAAAAATATATAACCAGGGAATTCAAGGTAAAATGTGCAGAATAATAAGAGATATGTATTTAAAGATAAAGTCTTGTGTCAGGTCTTGTCAAACTTATTCTGAATTCTTCGAATATGCTGTAGGTTTACGTCAAGGGGAGGTAATCTCTCCAATCTTATTTTCTCTATTTCTTGAAGACTTAGAGTTGTTTTTGCAACAAGATATAAATTCTGGTTTAAAGATAGGTGATATTGTTTTAATGTTACTACTTTTTGCTGATGATATGGTTATCCTTGGAAATTCACCAGAAGAAATACAGAGTAGCCTCGATTTGTTAAATTGTTATTGTAAAAAATGGAGTCTTGAAGTGAATACGCTTAAAACTAAAGTTATGGTTTTTAGGAAAAGAGGTAGACTATTACCAAACGAGGAATTCACTTATAATAACAGTAAATTAGAAGTAGTTGATGATTTTAATTATTTGGGTACCGTGTTTAATTATACTGGTAATTTTTCACTTAACCAAGAACAATTAGTTGGTAAAGCTTTGAAAGCCCTTAATGTTTTATTAGTAAATTGTCGTAAATATAAACTTAAACCTAAATTACTTTGTCAACTTTTTGATGCATTTGTTGGCTCAGTCTTGGGTTATGCATCGGAAATATGGGGCTTTAGTAAGTCTAAAGAAATTGAAAGAATACACTTAAAATTTTGTAAGAAAATATTAAATGTTAAAGTAAGTACTTGTACAGCTGCTGTTTACGGTGAATTAGGACGTTATCCTTTGTATATTTCACGATATGTTAAAATTGTTAAGTATTGGTTTAAGTTGTTAAATACTGATAATATTATATTGAAACAGGTTTATAATATGGCCTATGACGAGTGTGTTAATGGCAAAAAGAACTGGTTATCTAATGTTAAAACGTTACTGTATGAATATGGTTTCAATTGGGTATGGGATAACCCTGATACAGTTGTTTGTAGGTCATTTGTATTAGTATTCAAACAAAGAATAATCGATTGTTTTTTGCAAAAGTGGTATGCAGATAAACAAAATTCTGGTGTCTTAGATTTGTATAACAATGTGAAAAATCATTTTCATTATGAAATATACTTAGATGTATTGCCATGCGATTTAAGAAGTTTAGTAAGTAGAATAAGGTTATCGTCACATTCTCTAAGAATTCAAGCAGGTCGGTATGGTATCAATAGGATTGAAAGAAATGAACGTTTTTGTCAATATTGTAATACTCAAGATATTGAAGATGAGTTTCATTTCATTCTAAAATGCCCATGTTACTCCGATATAAGGAGGAAATACATAGCTCAATATTATTGTAATAGACCAAGTATGTTTAAATTCATCGAATTATTGCAAACTGAAAACAAAATGATTCTTTTAAAATTGGCTTTATATCTCAAATGTGCGATGTCACATAGAATATCTATAACGCATGTGTGAACACTTTATAGATCATCCTCTTTAGAGCTGATATAAATCATATACTTTGTATGTTACACGTGATTTAATTATGTATTTTGTAATTGTTGTATATATATTATGATGATGTACTTAACGTACAAGTCAATAAAAGTATGTTCTGTTCTGTTCTGTATAAGAAGTTTTGGACCATGGCAGTGTTCGAACCCGTACAATGATCGCTGAACCTTGACATTCGACCATAACCCTTATTATCTCAGTTGATAATTCACAATAGATCAACAATCAACAATAATTATCGTTTACAATGAAAGTTTGCGAAAAAATAATAATCTTTTTATTGGTTACTCGAATGTGTCTGTAACTGTTACTTTTTACAGACCCTTTGTGTGTTCGCGATATTTTTTTAAAATCAAATCTTGTTTGGAATTTAATGTTTCTGGTACCAAATTAACCGGGTAGGATAGACCTTGGTTACTAAAAAAAGATACTTAAATTCTGTCCACTAGTTTTATTTTCATATGGCTTTATACACCCTGGTCCAAAACTTTTTTTACCGAGTATATAAAGGCGTCATAGCAATCCATTAACGCGAGTGCGGGACAGCAAGTTCTCATTTCCTTACCAGACACAGTTAAAATTAGCACATGCAACTTTACGTGACATGATAATTTTCATATAAGACTGTTCGCCATTATGTATCATATGCATTGGCAGGCTCATTTTTAACCCCATGAACTTCTATTTTCTCTATTTGGTAATCATTGGGACAAGCTCCAAACGGAGCTATACGCGGAAGTGTACCAACGTAACTTCCTAGCTGGTGACAATGGTGACAACTTGTAAATAAAGGCGAATGTGACTTTTGATTTTTCATTTATTCTAAAAAACATACTTTATTTGGAAAACCGGGGAATGCTATTCCACGTAGTAATGTTAATACTTTGCTCACAAACCTGAGTTACTCCATGTAATATCATTGAAAACATGACAATTGGTTTACTTGTTTATTTCTCAGTCTCTAATACAGAACTACTTAGATAGGTAATCACATAATAAGCCCCGCCTGCTGGTGTGACTATAGATATACATTACATTCCTCCTCAATTTAAATCATTTGTTGCATGCAATACATAAAGTAAAATAATTACACTGTCAACATTTGGTTTGTAACACATAAAGTCCATTATCTGTTAATCAACACAGTGTAATTGTTTCTGACATTTTCACACTAGAACTTTTCTAATTGTTTCTATATCTCGCTGGTGGTCGGATGTTTATCCGGTTTCTTAAGTTCCGCTTATCTCCATTGTCATTTTCCACATTTCCCAGACTTTGTTTTCCACACAAAAAATAAGGTCTCACATGATTCACATTTCTGTAACGGAATTCTCCATTATCAGCTTTTAGCTTTAAAGCAGTGCCCTTTTGCCTCACAACTTTGTAAACTGTGTTTTCCAAATTTGGGCTAGTTTTTGTTTTGTCACGTTTTTTAATCAAAACAGATTGACCCACAGAGTACCTTTTGTATCCTAACATTTTTTGTTTGTTTGCATAGTATTGAATTCTCTGTTATTTATTTTGTCAACATGCCTTAAACGTTTGTTTCTCATAACCTTATTTAGCTGAGGGACTTTGGTTTTCATATCTCTGTTGAACATAAGCCTACCTGGACTAAAACCAGTTGTACATTGCTCAGTTGTCCTATAATGTAGCAAGGAAGTTTGCAATTCAACTCGCCAATTTTTGTTTTGTGCAATGGCAGTTCTTACACACTTTTTTTAAACTTTTGTTAAAGTTTTCCACAAGACCATTGCTACGCGCCCAGTACGCTGAAATCCTAGCATGTTTGATTCCTAGCTCTTCCAAAAAAGTTTCAAATTCACCACTCACTAAATTTGTAGCATTGTCGGTCTTAATTTGGACTGGGTTACCGAACATGGAGAACCATTTCCTTAGCTGATTGATTATTGACTGGCTAGAGGTAGCCTTCATTATTTCTACGAGTGGATACCTTGTATAATAGTCAATCAGAACTAATAGGTATTCATCGTTTCCTATCGGACCAAACAAATCTAGTCCTAGGTCTTCCCAACGTCATGTCGGTAAGTCAGTCATAGCTACCGGAGGTTCGTCTGGCGGGTTAGAAACCATTTGGCAAACATGACACGTTCTTATCATGTCTTCAACTTTTTTGTCTAATTCTGGAAACCAAACTTTTTCTCTGATTAGCCTTTTTGTTTTGATCACACCCATGTGTGACTCATGCGCGGCGCTAAGCACACGTGTTTGAAGTTTATCTAGTATCACCAATTTATTACCTTTCAGGATTAATGAATCCTTTACTGTTATCTCATTTCTGACTTGATAATAAGGTCGCAAATTTTCTGATTTTTCCCACCTGTTAGTTTGAATGCAAGTACGGACTTTTTGTAGGATTAGGTCAGATTTCGAAACTTGCTGTATTTCCTCTAATGTGACAGCTATGGGAACACAAGCTTTGGCCAGAAAACTGACATAGTTTTCGGTTTGTTTACAAGTGTATTCTGCAGTGTCTGACTCAGTCATTGGTTTCCTGCTAAGTATGTCGTAGGGTTGTAACTTTAAGACCCAATTTTGAATTCTCGGAGGAGCCTCATGAACACTTGAACATATTCTTTCAAGGGGGCGGTGGTCACTTAAGACTTCAAATTCCATTCCCCAGAGATAAACATGGATCTCTGTATAGCAAAAAGTACAGAGAGTGCCTCACGTTCCGTCTGTGAGTACCGTCTATCTACGTCCGTCAATGTTCTACTAGCATAAGCTACCGGTCTAAGCTCGCCGTTTGACTGTTTCTGATTGAGAATTGCTCCAAGACCTACTGGAGACCCATCCACAATAATCTGAGTTTCAGCCTCAGGATTATAATAAGCCATGACCTGAGTACTGGACAAAACTTCTTTTAGTTTCACAAATGCTTTATTTTGGTCCTCTGACCATTGCCAATGAACTCCCTTTCTTGTCAATTTTCGCAAGGGTTCTGCCAATGTTGCTTAGTTCGGGATGAACTTGGAGCAGAATGTCACTAGTCCTAGAAAAGACTTGAAGGCGGTGCAGCGTCTCCATTCGCCTTCACTTTACTTTCGTCAATTTTGATTCCATCTTTTGACAAAGTGTGACCCATGAATCTAAGTTCTTGCTTATTGAACTCACATTTGTCTCTGTTCAAGGTCACATTGTGTTCACGTAGTCTAGTCAGTACGCGAATCAGTGTCTCATTGTGCAATTTTGTCGAGGGAGCATAAATGATAATATCATCAGCAATGTTTTTACAACCAGGAATATCGTGTAAGATCTGTTATATGACCCTTTGATGCACTTCCGGTGCGCTTTTCATCCCAAAAAATAAGCGCTTGTACCGATAAAGACCCTTGTAACAATTAAATGTTGTTATGTACCTAGAACTCAATCTGGTGAAATGATTGCTTTAAATCGAGTTGAGAGAAAACACAAGATCCATTCATTTGTTCAAGTGTTTCCTCTATATTTGGCATGGGAAACCTTTCCCTCTATATTGCCTCATTTGCTTGACGCATATCCAGACAAATCCTAACATCTGAATCTTTTTTTGGGATTGGTACCAAATTTGATACCCATGGTGTAGGGCCTTTAATTTTCTCTAGTATGTCCAATCTTTCAAGTTCATCAATTTTCTTATCTACCTGTACTCTCATTTTAAATGGAATGTAGTACGCTTTTGTCAATATGCAACTTTAATTGGAAATCTTTCAGTTTCCCTATCCCCTTAAATCTGTCCTGAAATGAACTTATTATCTTTTCAGTAGCATCACTGGAATGCAAACTGTCAGCCCCAATTGAGTTTATCAGCCCAATGTGCAATAAACCAAGCTCAGTAGCAGTGTGTCTGCCTAGCAATGTTTTGCCTTTATCTTGAATGACTTGAATTCGACTGTAGTTGTCGTATTGTTCACAGTTATATTGAGATTTGTTTACAATTTTGATAGGAGTCTGGCTACCATAGGGATAACTTTTTGCATTAGATTTCAACAAAAGGTTCTCTGTGGTCTTTATTTTATCAAATGTTTGACTATCAATAGCATTGACAGATGCGCCCGAATCAATCAACACAGGAATCCATTTGTTTTGAATTTGCAAGCTGATAATAGCATCATCCTTACCTTTATTAATCGTGAAAATCTCATCATCAGCACATTACAAAGTATTTAGTTTTTTGTTTTGACTTCTGCACTTTTTTGCGAAATGTTTCTTCTTTCCGCATGCACGACAGGTAACTCCTTTTGTTTTAACACAGTAACGTCCGTAATGACCAGAGTCACCACAACAATAACAGATTGCTGTTGATTCGCTGTAACTCCGACTGTGTGGTTGTAGATCCGTTAAAACGTCCACGTTGATTCCATTGTTTCTGTGGCTTCGGCTTAGGTTTTGGTGGTTGCCATTTTCGTCGAACTCGGTTGACTTCCTGCGCCCTGTGGTCGCCATTCGATTGATTTGTATTGGTGATTGGATTGTTTGAGTCCTCAATACGTTTTGCTTGTGTGTGCGACAGCTCGTGCGTTCTAGCAATTGATTGTAATTTGTCTAAAGTGAAATATGTTTGTTCTAAAAGCCTTTTTCGAAGTTCAGTTGAACAACAAGAACTGATAATTTGATCCCGAATCATTGCATCTTTTTCTTTGAATTCGCACGAAGAAGCTAATTTTGTCAGCCGAACGATGTATTGATCTACAGTTTCATCAATGTGTTGTTTTGACTGGCTGAACACATGCCGCTCAAATGATATGTTCTTTTTGGGCTCAAAATATGCCGTCAGCTTGTCTGCAGCCTCTTGTAAGGTGGTACCTGTATCGGATAAAGTTTCAAAAATATCCTGAATTTCCGAATCTGCTATATGTAACAGTAATGCCCGTTTTTGTTCTTCTTTTGTTATTCCCGAAGCTTTGAGAAAATAGTCAATCTTTTTTAAGTAAGTCTCCCAAGATTTGGCTAAGTTTGTATTTCTACCTATTATTTTGAACGCTCCTGGTTGTGTGAGTTCGAGTTTTGCAGCCATTTTGTTTTATTCTAAAGAATATTGTTTGTTTGACCACACATCACGCAATTTTATATTCCGTTCTTGTTAAACTTGGTTTTCTGCCCCAGAAATGTTATTAATCCAATGTCTGTGCAGAATTAACTCTTACTTCCATAGGTGGGGGCGTAAGATTTTGGTCAATTTTCGGGTCCGTTTCTAGCTTCATAAAACGGTTGCGGTAGTGCATTGATAGGGTAAAAAAGTCTGTTTTCAAATAAAAGGATTTAACAATGTGTTAATTAAACCAATCATTAGCCATTATGCGTCGAGCGAGCGAAGCGTGAAAATCTTTATACTGAGGGCGTGCATCGAAATTATTTGATATTTTATCTACAATAACATGGACATACATGTATGATCCGGATTTTTAGGGGGAGCGCGTGCCGGGTGCGCCCCACCCCTGTATCCGCTAGTGAGCTCGACTTGTAAATGAGGAAGTCTCGATTTTTACGGATGGAGGGATGTGTACAGTACTGGTTCTACACAGGAAAAGCGATGGTCTGCCTCCACCACAAAAAATCGACCGTCATATATAACCTTACATGTGTTGAAAATGACGTAAAAACCATACAAACAAACTATATGAGTCCAATTGAAACACAAGGACTAGTTCATTAATGATGAATGGGTCTATGTCGTAGAGGCGACTACACTAATGTACCCCGGGTACATTCATGGATACACATATGTACCTTGAGAAAAGCCCTGTGTTCTGAGAAAGTATATTTCTTAACATGTTTAATAAAAAATAACTTAAGATACTACTTTGTGAATCGCAAATTCGATAGTATCGTAATGTGAAGACATGCGGGTTACCCGGCTGAAATCCGAAATGCAGTGTTCTATAGTGGTTTGAATATTTTCTCAAGGTACATATGTGAATACACGAACGTACCCGGGGTACATTCGTGTAGTACTCTGTACAACATAGACCCATGTCTAAATGTTAAAGCTGTATACATTAGCTTTTGGCTATACATTAGCTTTTAGGGTCTTCATTCAAACACATCCCTTCTGTCATAGGTAGCTGCGAGAATCGTAGCTCTTATGGTGTGTACCTACCATAGAGCTACGATGCCACCCTTTATAGAATAAGTAATTATATTAGGTATCAGGGTCGCGACCCCATCAAGCGAGGTTTCTGAAGACATCAAGCAATGCCTGCATTAACAACCGCCGTATTTCAATAGATTAAACCTTAAATACCACGCGTGTATGCATAAAATTCACTAAAGAGAAGAATACCTCGTCGATCTAGGCAGTTGCATACGACCGTCCATGTTTTTTAAGCAGACATTTTCTAGAATGTTTACATTTCGACATATCTCGCGCTGACACGCATTCCGTATTTGGAAACTTAAACCCACCCACAGCTGACACAAATCGACAACGTTAACAGGAAAGCGTCAGGTGTGTGAGTAGGGTGGGGTTAAGTTTCCAAATACGAAACGAGACGTCACACGAGAACGAGATTATTTCGAACGTAAACAATGGAGATGCCGAAGATTAAAAGAGGTGTTCGGTCACCGACAATTTCGGCATGCAATTACCTTCTTTGGTGAGTTTTCTGCATGCAGCTGCGGTATTTAAGATTTGTTCTACTGAATACGGTGGTTGTTTATGCAGGCATTGTATGATGCCTTCAGAAATCTTGCCGGAAAAGTGTGTACGATGGTCGGTACGGGGTAAGGAATCATGACTCTATGGTAGGTACATACTACCATAAGAGCCATGATTCTCACGTCTACGTCATATGTTGCTTCGTGATAAACATATTTATAAACATATGTGTACATTTTTGAAACAAGGGACTTTGATTTAGAAACATACATGCTAGTATGCAATAAAGATATATGGGGGTGGGGTGGGGATGGGAGTGGGGCGGCTGGGTTGGAGTAATGGAAGGGTATGTATGATAATTGGACATGGTGTACCTTTTAAATGATATTTACTATTCTTTTCCTTATTTTGAACCCAGATAAAGGTTATTTATGATTTCTTTTATATCGTTTAAGTATAGATATTGTAAGCCCCGTGGCTTACTGAGTTAGTTTTGTTACTTAAATGATTTATTTAAGTTGGAACTTTAAAAAGAAACAACAACGTAGTGTTCTATATACTGATTTATAAGCTCAGAGTCGATTTGTTCGACTACTTAGCCTATTCGAGACTATTCAAAGAAACAGTTGCGTGATTTATCCCTTAAATTCTATCTGTCAGGATGGCATTGACAGGTAATGAGACAGTTGCACTATTTATTATATAAATAGTTAATAAACTGTTTAAACTGTTCATTTACTGTAATTTCGAGAAACTAATAAGTTTTCTGCTTAATAAAAGCCCTAAATATCTAAATAGTTAATACTTTTAAGGCTTTTGGGATTGTTTGGGTCAATTTGACAGATGTATGTTTTGACTTTTGAATTTGCCGCAAGTGCAACTGCTGACATTCACCTTGGCAGCTCAGTATTTATAGTGGTTGATCCTGACGACAGGATATTCAACCAATCACTGCTCCTCAGGATTACCATCAACCAATGAAAATACATGTATCTGAACTATGTTGTAAGGATGCAATGCGGTCCTGACACATGAAAATCACACTTATAATACATATAAGCAAAATAACTATTAGACAATAATTCAGTTTTACAATTATGGCTAAAGGTGTCCATAACATGGAATATTTGCAAGTGTCAGCAATAATACAGCATTCAACAGTATACAGGTTGTCAGGATAGTGATTTAACTATGCCATTTTGTTACAAAATTAATTTACACTGAAATACTACTTCTTTATTTGCAGAAGATTAGGTAGCATTACATTAGCGTATGACTGAAGGCAGACGTTTTAATGAAATGAATTGAACTGAACTGCAATAAAATGGCGGCCTCCATGAACGTTTTGTCAGAAATGTGCAGTGCAAATAACTAACAATTGTTAAGTAGATACAGAATAACAGTGATTATGGATATTACCTGATTATAAATGTATGATGAGAGAATTGATATGAACTGATGACTACAATAAATAATATACATTTACTGTGTTAATTACCTCCAAATATGAATAAACATCGTGTGCTAAATAAACACAAACAACCTGAACGAACTAGGTAATATTTGCTTACTTCATACCATTAACATTCATCTAATAGTCAGTCCATTTGATATATATTTGATTCAGACAGATATATCTGGGGCACGGCCCATGGATCAATATATATATATTATAAACAATTAACAGTGTAATGAACGCTTGCATATTGTATATCAACTCATGTAACAACAGTTTCCGCAGGCGTAATGTTTTCGCAGGGTAACGCATCAATCTTAATTTGTAACGCACATGCAGCACACAATTAGATATGTTCGCAAAAGACAGCACGGGAAGTAACTTAAAAGAGGTGCTAAAGAGAAAGTGCTCAAAATGAAATTTCACATAGCAGTAAAAGCAAAAAAAGAGTTTATTCCGAAACTTAGAACAAAAGGATATTTTCAGTGCCTCAAATTTACTGCAACATGATTACCACGACTGTGACGCTCTCTCTCTTTCTCTCTCTCTCTCTCTCTCTCTCTCTCTCTCTCACAAAATATAGAATCGCAGAATGTGTCCCAATCTGGCTAAAGCTTCACCTCTTCGTGCTCCCGGATCATGAATACTTTCAATTATGTTATAATATATAACATAGAATCACATAATATGTCCCTATCCGACTGAGGCTTCACCTCTCCATGCTCCCGGATCATGAAGATTTTATTTACGTTATCATACATAATATAGAATCACAGACTGTGTCCCAATCTGGCTGAAGCTTCACCTCTCCGTGCTCCTGGATACATTTAACTCTCACATATTTCTGGAACAGATGTTTTATTTCTGCACTCATCTCATCTTCGTTCACCTCCTCTTTAAATAATAGTATCACAGGTATGTCCATTTGATTCGCTTGTTTCAGTTCCATTCTGCAATATGAACTTCGGCAGAAACCGCGGGAAACGATTGCGACAACCACTGACGACATCTCATAACAACGAATAATTTCCCCGAATATAGTTCGTCCTGGTCGAAAATGTCGGTCTCCATAGCAAATAAGATCTCGGTTACATTCAACTTTATCTTTTAATTTTGCATTCAGTTGTTGATATATTTCATCTATAGCAAAGTCGGCGTCTTCACTACAGAAGGACAGGAATACAGTCCATTTTCGATCGTTTTCTTCATTAACATCTCTGAGAAGAAATATGTTTTCATTAAGACGTTTGCGCTTTATGTAGTTTTTATGCATTTTACAACTAATATTGCTATCGCAAAAAGTAATAGCAATGATAATACGGGGATTAAAGTCGAGAGTAAAATCAAACGTATTTGTTTTGCCTTTTTTTCACAATCATTTTTTGCTGCATCAATGGCATCTGGGCTTATTGTAATATCTCTTCCCTCGATTCTGCACGACATTTCCGATCTAGTAGTGTCAAAGATACCTGAGGTTACAACCCATGACAGAAATGGTAAGGCTGGACAAGCGCACGTCAGTGGATTATTCCGTAAATCAATGCTCAGAAAACGAATTCTGTTTGTAACGCTTTGATATTTCCAAGTGTGCTTTTGCAAATCATATATAAATTGTAAATCCTTCATAATATTGTCATCAAGATATGTAAATTTATTCCAACGTAAAACTAATTGTGTAAGATTCATAAAATGTCTCAACGGAAAATCTATTTTTGTTAGATAATTCCTTGACAGATCCAGAGTTTGGAGACATGAGTTATTTATAAACGCTTCAGGAGAAATCAATTCCAGCGAATTTCCAGATAAAGTTAAATGTCTTAAAGAAATCAAATTTTCGAAAAAATGTGCAAATGACGAAGTATCCCATTTATTTAAATTATTATTTTCAAGCCCTAACGTATGCAAGGATGCAAGCGAATTCGCGATTTCTGGTTTTATATATTCTATTAAATTGTTCGATATATCCAACTCTTCAAGCTTACATGGCATGTTCATAACATGGAAGTCCAGTATTTTCAGTCCATTATTCGATAAGAAAGCTTTCTTTAACGATATAAAGGAAATATAGGAGAGGTCAATTACACCATTTCGTATAAGAACATGCCTTGGGAAAGGTATTACTGAATTCATATAAATGGATGTTAGATTCTGGAGAAACATACTCTTTGATCTTGGTGTAACGTGGAAATTTAGAAAAGCAATATCACCTGGATATAGCGGAAGTAATTTGCTTGTAAATATTGTGCTACTTATATCCAATATGTTCAAACTTTCGCATGGTTGGAATACATTTAGATATTTTACTTGAATTTGTGCACTACTGATATTTAAAGTGTGCAGTGTGTCACACACGTTCGCAAATTCAGATTGGTCGAGTTTTGTATCATTGATAACGGTATTACTAAGATCCAAACTTGTTACGTTCCTTTTGTCAAGTATTCTTAAAAAGTCACCACCAACACTTATAGCGCCTCTTAGCAAACGTAAACTGGATAGTCTAAGATCAGATAGCTTGGGTAGAACATTTACATCAGAGAGCCCAAGAGCGACGATACTAGTTGCCAGTCGTACACAGTTAGACAAATCTAACTGAATCAAATTGTCCAAATGTTCGAATGATCGATTTGTTATATGCACTAATGTAAAGATTCCAATATGGAGAGTCACTAAACTGTTGAGTCCTTTAAACATACCATCCCCTATTGATGAATATATATCAGGTTTATTTCCACCGTTTAATCTCAATTCTAGAACTTGAGACCAACTTTGGTGGATGAAATCAATATTGTACAGAGTATATGTGTTGATAATGGTGACAAGCTTCGTGTTGTTAGGGATTTTTCTTGGAACAGTGCCATTACAATGTATGATTGCGGCAGGTAGACAGTGGCACATATCTGGGCAGACATCACTAGATACGATATTGCTTGACACGACAACAGCACACTGGATACAAACCAACACCATAACACCGAACATCATGTTCATAGCCGTTTATCTGACCTGAAAAAGGTGTATGGATATACTATGGATGGTATTATGAAATAACCACTTTAGAGCGGATTTGAATATACCAAGAAGGATAACTATGGTCAGTAAATAGCAACGACATGTCTCCCTCGGCCATGTAGCCTTTATTAACCAGTCACTATATAGCAACGGCATATCGACCTCGACCACCTAAGCCTACATTAACCAGTAACTAAATAGCATCGGCATATATCCCTCGGCCATCTAGCCTACATTAACCAGTAACTAAACAGCATCGGCATATACTACTTGGCCATCTAGCTTCATTAATCAGAAACTAATTATACTTATACGGGTAATAATATACCCCTCGGGCATCTAGCCTACATTAACCAGTAACTAAACAGCATCGACATATACCCCTCGGTCATTTAGCCTACATTAACCAGTCACTAAATAGCATCGGCATATACCCCTCGGTCATCTGGCCTACATTAACCACTCACTAAATAGCAACGGCATATACCACTCGGTCATCTAGCCTACATAAACCACTCACTAAATAGCATCGGCATATCTCCCTCGACCATCTAGCCTACATTAACCAGTCACTAAATAGCATCGGCATATACCCTTCGGTCATCTAGCTTACATTAACCAGTCACTAAATAGCATCGGCATATACCCCTCGGTCATCTGGCCTACATTAACCACTCACTAAATAGCAACGGCATATACCACTCGGTCATCTAGCCTACATAAACCACTCACTAAATAGCATCGGCATATCTCCCTCGACCATCTAGCCTACATTAACCAGTCACTAAATAGCATCGGCATATACCCTTCGGTCATCTAGCTTACATTAACCAGTCAATAAATAGCATCGGCATATACTCCTCGACCACCAAGCCTACATTAACCACTCACTAAATAGCATCGGCATATACCCCTCGACCATCTAGCCTACATTAACCAGTCACTAAATAGCATCGCCATATACCTCATTGGCCATCAAGCCTACATTAACCAGTCACTAAATAGCATAGGCATATACCCCTCGACCATCAAGCCTACATTAACCACTCACTAAATAGCAACAGCATATATACCTCATCTAGCCTACATTAACCAGTCACTAAATAGCATACGCATATACCCCTCGGCCATCTAGCCTACACTATTTAATCACTAAATAGCATCGACATATCTCCCTCGACCATCTAGCGTACCTTATCCACTAACCAGTCACTAAATAGCATCGGCATATCTCCCTCGTCCATCTAGTCTACATGAATCAGTTACTAAGTAGCAGCGACATATCGCTCTCGGCAATCTAGCCTACATCAACCAGTCACTAAATAGCATCGACCATATAGGCTACATTAGCCAGTCACTATATAGTATTGGCATATACCGCTCGGTCATCTAGCCTACATTAACCAGTTACTAAATAGCATCGACACATAGCCCTCTGCCATCTAGCCTACATTAACCAGTAACTAAATAGCATCATCATATATTACTAGGTCGTCTAGCCTAAATTAACCAGTCACTAAATAGCATCGGCACATACCCCTCGGCAATCTAGCCTACATTAACCAGTCACTAAATAGCATCGGCAAATATACCTCGGTAATCAAGCCTACATTAACAAGTCACTAAATAGCATCGGCACATAGCCCTCGGCCATCTAGCCTACATTAACCAGTAACTAAGTAGCATCAGCATATATTACTAGGTCATCTGGCCTTAATTAACCAGTCATTAAATAGCATCGGCACATACCCCTTGGCAATCTAGCTTACATTAACTGAATAGCATCGGCAAATAGACCTCGGTCATCCAGCCTACATTAACAAGTCACTAAATATCATCGGCACATACCCCTCGGCCATCCAGCCTACACGAAACTGTCACTTAATGGCACATTCGCATACCCTTCGGTCATCTATCCTACATTACCCCTTCTGACACTAAATATCGTCGGCATATACCCCTCCCCTCGGCCAATCTAGCTTACCTTATCCAGTCACTAAATAGCATCGGCTCATACTCATCGGCCATCAAGCCTGCATTAACCAGTCACTACATAGTAAATGCACATACACCTTGGCCATCTATCCTACATTATCCAGTCATTAAATAGCGTCGGCATATACCCTTCGGCCATCTAGCCTACATAACCAGTCACTAAATAGCATTGGCACATACCCCTTGGTCATCTAGCCTGCATTAACCAGTCACTACATAGTAAATGCACATGCCCCTCGGACATCTAGCCTGCATTAAACAGTCACTTCATAGTAAATGCACATACCTCTTCGCCATCTATTCTACATTAGCCAGACATTAAATAGCGTCGGCATATACCCCTCGGCCATCTAGACTACATAACAGGTCACTAAATAGCATCGGCACATACCCCTTGGCTATCTATTCTACATTAACCAGTCAGTAAATAGCGTCGGCATATATCCCTTGGCCATCTATTTTACATTAACCAGTCACTAAATAGCGTCGACATATACCCCTCGGCGATCTAGCCTACATAACCAGTCACTAAATAGTATCGATACGTAGCCCTCGGTCATCTAGCCCACATTAACCAGTCGCTAAATAGCATCGGCCTGTACCCCATTGACCATCAAGCCTACATTAACAAGTCACTAAATAGCATCGGCACATACCCCTCGGCCATCCAGCCTACACGAAACTGTCACTTAATGGCACATTCACATACCCTTCGGTCATCTATCCTACATTACCCCTTCTGACACTAAATATCGTCGGCATATACCCCTCCCCTCGGCCATCTAGCTCACCTTATCCAGTCACTAAATAGCATCGGCTCATACTCATCGGCCATCAAGCCTGCATTAACCAGTCACTACATAGTAAATGCACATACAACTTGGCCATCTATCCTACATTATCCAGTCATTAAATAGCGTCGGCATATACCCCTCGGCCATCTAGCCTACATAACCAGTCATTAAATAGCATCGGCACATACCCCTTGGTCATCTAGCCTGCATTTACCAGTCACAAGATAGTAAATGCACATGCCCCTCGGACATCTAGCCTGCATTAAACAGTCACTTCATAGTAAATGCACATACCTCTTCGCCATCTATTCTACATTAACCAGACATTAAATAGCGTCGGCATATACCCCTCGGCCATCTAGCCTACATAACCAGTCACTAAATAGCATCGGCACATACCCCTTGGCCATCTATTCTACATTAACCAGTCACTAAATAGCGTCGACATATACCCCTCGGCGATCTAGCCTACATAACCAGTCACTAAATAGTATCGGCACGTAGCCCTCGGTCATCTAGCCCACATTAACCAGTCGCTAAATAGCATCGGCCTGTACCCCATTGACCATCAAGCCTACATTAACCAGTCAATATATAGCATTAACACATAACCCTCGGCAATCTAGCTTACATTAACCAGTCACTAAATGGCATCCGCATATTACCACTTGGTCATTTAGCCTACATTAACCAGTCACTAAATAGCATCGGTATATCTCCCTCGACCATATAGCCAAAATACCCAGTCACTAAATATCATCGGCATATCTCCCTCGACCATCTAGCCTACATTACCCAGTCACTAAATAGCATCGGCATACCCCTTCGGTCATCTAGCCTTCATTAACCAGTCACTAAATAACAACGGAATATACCCCTCGGCGATCTCGCCTACTTTAATCAGTCACTAAATAGCAACAGCATATCTTCCTCTGTCATTTAACCTACATTTACTAGTCACTAATATATTTGTAAATTTGAAGATATTTGCGGCTTGAATCTGAATTTTGTTTTGTCCTCGTGAGAACAAGATTTTAATAATAACGTCTTTAAATATGGCTATGTTTGACGTTTTTCATAAAAGTCGCTTTGCACTCAATTGTCAACGTTTTTAGCATCACAGAGTGTTAGTTTAGTCACATACAATTATATTTTATATCACACTGTCAGTCTTGACGAGACCTTTCAACTTATAAATAAATTATATCATTTAAATTAGGCTGTAAACTATTATTTATAGAATTTCCTATGTCTTTCGCTGCTTTTTTACCAAGGTATTTTAAGAAAAAAAAGTTAATGCCATTTATCTTTTATATGGCTCAATAAAAAACTGCACAATTTTAGTATTTTATAGAGAATTTAATTTCCTATCGGAATTTAAAATAAAATTTGCTGGTCATCGGAATTTTTGTTTCAGTATACTTCCTTTATTGACCCCAAACCCCTTCGAAAAAAACCCCGTCTCTTTTGACGTCGTGTCATTAACATAACGACGTCGACGGTATTTATATTAAAGGTATATTGTACATGTTGGTGATATATCAATAATTATTTTTAAATAATCAGCTGTCCATAGTAATAGTGAAAGTAACCTGCTAGACGGAATGTACATGCTATTCAACATAAATTGTTGGTGGGTTGGTAGGGTGTTCCTACATTCAGCTTCGCATGCAGTACACATATCGTAATAAGCTTCTCGAAACGAAGCCCTACGTATCTTCAAACAATTTCAAGTTTTACAACATTATGATAAATAGTTTGGTAACATAGCGAAATGGTGTTGCAAAACCCAAATAATGTCGAGGTCAGCGAGGTGTTTACCAAGCTAAGTGTTCCTCGTGAAGACATATTTTCGCATATTTATATGTTAAAGAAACTAACTGCCAAATAATGGCAAAATTACACTACACAACTGTTTATCAAAACTCTATCCAGGTATTCAGGTCATATAATTATGTATATGTACCAATTAAAAGTATAGGTTTATTCACGTGTTCTTCCATTAATTTGTTATTGAATAAGCGTAAATGAAGTATGACTTGGTAACTATTAATTCGGCGCTCCAATTTCGGGGTTTGGTATGGCTGATTAAAACCATTTATATTGTGTCTATAGAGTTGGGATTCAAAAATATGTAAGTTGTATATATATATGTCGGTGAAGTACATGAAGAATGTCCGCAAATGAGATTGGGTTTTATTGCTTAAAACATGCTACCAATGTATACATTATTAAACAACGAATAAGCAGCTGAACATTTACAAAAAACTGATATTAACATATGGACACATACATGATAAAACAATTTAAGAATTAAATACGTTTGATGCTCTATCCATTAACTTTCAGATATCATCTTGACGTAAGTTGTGGTGTTTTGTTTCAGTAATACAGACATTATCGGAACAAAAATGTGTGCTCGTAAGATAGAATGATGACTGCAATAACCTTAAACATTCAGAACATTTTTTGGGATAATAACTGCAAATATCGGATTGCAAGTATGATGTAATTAAATCTTAACTTAATAACATAGAGTTGCATGACAGATATCATCTGACACAATGATAGGACGCCTTATGAAATGTTAAACCATCTGAAATATTTGGGAATTTCCCCTACATCTATCTTCCCACCTGCATTTTACTGTTTTATGCTACATGTTCAACAATAAACACACAACTAAGATATATATTCCCTTCAATATAGCAATGAAAAGAACACAATACAATAGCAAATAATTTGAGGATTTGGGAAAAGTGTGTGTGTTAGTAAATGAGCCGACAGATGATTCTTGACCGAGGTATTTTGCATATGCCAGTTTGGTATTTAAATATTTGCATGTACTTACATAAACATATTGTTTAAAAACACTTTCAAGTATAAGAAAGTATGGAAAGCTGTTCGGTTTTTAGCGGGGGTCCCAAACGGCTTTCCATAAAGAAAGACAATTTAACAACACTGCTTAAAATCAAACTAATCTTTGACAAAACATGTGTTTTACACTTTACCATGAGTTATTAACGAAATCACTTTTGAGATTGCACAACGTGTACGTTTGGAACATGACCAATGACAGATAGACTCGATACGAAAACCATGCTATATTACTGCGATACTACAACTTTTGGATTTTTTCTTCAGATGGCGGGAGGTATACAGTACTGGTTCTACCTAGTAAACAATACGGTGATCTGCCTCTACCACAAAAACATCGACCGTCATATATGGCCTAACATGTGCTAAAATTGACGTTAAACACCATTCAACCAAAACAAAACCAATTAAAAACAAGATATCCGGATAGACGGACGGACAGAGACACGGACCTCTCACTGCCCCATTTCATTGTGCGACGTTTCATTGCAGTTCCATTAGTAGTTTTTGAGTTATTTTCCGCACAAGAATTATAACTTTACAAAGGGCAATAACTATAGTGAATGACGATAGAGTTGTGGTACTTATACTCGGCACTTCCCCTTATTACCTTCTATCATTCTATGAAGTCTAATTGCAGTCCATTAAGTAGTTTTTGAGTTATGTCCGGACAAGGTTGGCTCAGGTTCTTGACATGACCAGGACACTGTATTGCAAAGTTGAAAAGCTTAACCGTGTAGATAGAATTCCTATCTAAAACTATTGATAAACACTGTCTACATTTCTCCCTAAAAACACCATTAAAACAACCATACCATTAAACAATTATACCATTAACCAACCATACCATTAAACAATCAAATCATTAAACAATCATACCATTAAACAATCATACCATTAACTAACACTGTAAGCAAACATATGATTAAACAAGCATTCCATTAAACAGCCACATCATTAAAGAATCATACCATTAAAAACTTTTACCATTAAACAATCATATCATTATATAACAATACCATTTAAACGACCATACCATTAACAATCATAACATTAAACAATCATACCATTAAACAATCACATCAACAACAAGTTATACCATTAAACAGTCATATAACAATCATACCATTAAACAATCATACCATGAAACAATTATACCATTAAACAATCATACCATTAAACAGTCATACCATTAAACAATCATACCATTACACAATCATACCATTAAACAAGCATACCATTAAACAATCATACAATTAAACAACCATACAATTCAACAATCATACCATTAAACAACCATTCCATTAAACAACCTTGCCATTAAACAATCATACCCTTAAACACTCATACAATTAAACACCAAATAAAACAATTATGCCATTAAAAAACCATACCAATCAACAATCATACAATTAAACAAAAATACCATTAAACAACCATACCACTAAACAATCATACCATTAAACAATCATACTATTAAACAACCGTACCATTAAACAATCATACCATTAAACAATCATACCATTAAACAGTCATACTATTAAACAATCATACTATTAAACAATCATACCATTAAACAATCATACCATTAAACAATCATACCATTAAATAATCATACCATTAAACAAACCATAACATTAAACAATCATACCATTAAACAATCACATCAATAAAAGTCATACCACTAAACAGTCATAAATTAAAATAAAAAATAAAAATAAAAAATAATAATAAAAAAACAACATATTTTACTGTAAAAAAGGTTTGAGCGGGCCGATATTTTGGGCAAAAAAACTAATTTTAATAATGGCCTAACATGCAATTCAATTATTTGATAATGACATGCAAATTAAATAGGAAAACAAATAATATTAACCTAGAACAATGTGTCCATGCGACACCGATGCCCCGCTATAGTCAAACAAATACCGTAAATTAACAAGAGCTGTCGGAGAACAGCGCAGCTCGACTATTCGATTTTTCGGAGAATAATAAATTTATAGCTAGTATATACCATCAGAAAACAAGGCTACAACAATGTGGGGTGGGGTTGGGCGCACAACATAACTATGTGTAAGAATTGACCAAAAGTACACAGAAATATGTAAAAAAAAAAAAAAAAAAATTAAAAAAAAAATTCGAGTTTTGAGTGGGGTGCGGGGTGGGGGTGGGAGAGAGGCGGGGGTGGATGGTGCTAAAACAACAAAGAAATATGTAAAAATAAAATAAAAAAATTCAAGTGGGGCGGGGTGAGAGGCGGGGGTGGGGGGAGGGGGAGGGGGGGAAGGGGGCAACATATGTGTAAGAAATGACAAAAGCAACACAGAAATATGTAAAAAAACAACAACAAAAAACAGTTTCAAGTGGGGGTGGGGTGGGGTGGGGGGGGGGGAGTGGGAGTGAGTTGGGGGGCGGGGATAGGGTGGAACAAATATGTGTAAGAATTGACTAAAACAACAAAGAAATATGTAAAACAAGAGGCCCAAGAGGGCCTGTGGACGCTCTACTGGCTAACACGGCTCTTATAACATCAATGAAGCGATTGACTGCCATTTTCGTTTTTTTGAAAGTTTCGGGCAAAAAACAGCTTTTTAACTTAATCAAGGGCCATAACTAAAGAATCTGGTAAAGTTTGGTAAAGATCAGATACAAAATGAAGGCCCTACCATATTAATGAGGCAAAATATAGCATTTTAACTAAATCAAGAGCCGTAACTCCTCTGTTAATGGTCCGACTGATCCAACATAGAGCTAAAAAAAAATAAAAAAATAAAAAAAATGAATAAAAATAATTAAAAATAAAAAAATAAAAATAAAAATAAAAAATAATAAAAATAAAAAATAAAAAAATAAAAAATGAAAAAAAATCTAAAAAAAAAAATATTCAAAAAAAAAAAAAAAAAAAAATATAAAAAAAGAAAGTCATAAAATCTGCTAAAGTTTGGCAAAGATCAGATGCAAAATGAAGGCCTTATCGTATGACGAGGCAAACTATAGCATTTTTAACAAAATCAAGGGCCATAACTCTGTGTTACTGGTTCGATCTGGCTGGTTTTCAAACCTGACCAAGCTTTCATAGACATTAACAATCTGATAAAGTTTGGTAAAGATCGGATGAAAAATGAAGGCCCTATCGTCTTAACGAGGCAAAATATAGCATTTTGAACTAAATCAAGGGCCATAACTCCGCTGTTACTAGTCCGATATGAATGGTTTTCGAACTTGTTTGAGCTTTTGTTGATATTAACAATCTGATAAAGTTTGGTAAAGATCGGATGAACAATGAAGCCCCTATCGTCTTAACGAGGCAAAATATATTTTAACTAAATCAAGGGCCATCACTCCGCTGTTACTGGTCCGATATGGCTGGTTTTCGAACTTGTTCGAGCTTTCAACGACATTAACAATCTGATAAAATTTGGTAAAGATCGGATCAACAATGAAGCCCCTATCGTCTTAACAATGCAAAATATAGCATTTTTAACTAAATCAAGGGCCATAACTCCGCTGTTACTAGTCCGATATGGCTGGTTTTCAAACTTTTCCGAGCTTTCATTGATATTAACAATGTGGTAAAGTTTGGTAAAGATAGGATGAAGAACGAAGGCCCTATCGTCTTAACGAGGCAAAATATAGCAATATAGCATTTTTAACTAAATCAAGGGCCATAACTCCGCTGTCACTTGTCCGATCTGGCTGGTTTTCGAACTCATCCGAGCTTTAATTGATATTAACAACCTGTTAAAGGTTGGTAAAGATCGGATGAAAAATGAAGGCCCTATCGTCTTAACGAGCCAAAAGTTAACGCCGACGACGGACGACGGACAACGGACGGACGACGGACAACTCGGCATCCCATAAGCTCTGCTGGCCATCGGCCAGTAGAGCTAAAAAATTAAAAAAATTCTAGTGTGTTGGGGGGTGGGGGTGGGGGGAGGGGGGTGAGAGGCGGGGGTAGGTGGGGGTGGGGTATGTGTGTAAGAATTGACTAAAACAACAAAGAAATATGTAAAAAAAAAGAAGAAAAGTTTCAAGTGTGTGGGGGGGGAGGGGTTGAGAGGCAGGGTGGTGGGTGGGTGGGGGGGGGGGGGGGGGGTGAGAGGCGGGAGTGGGTTGGGGGGGGGGGGGTGAGTGGGCAACATATGTGTGTAAGAATTGACTAAAACAACAAAGAAATATGTAAAAAAATATATAAAAAAAGTTCCAAGTGTAGGGCGGGTGTGGGGGGGGGGGGCTTGATGGTATGAGAGGGGTGGGGGGAGGGGGGTTGCAACATATATGTTGATTGCTATGAAGATTTTCAAGTGGGGGTTGGGTGGGGTGTGTGGGGAGCAGGGGTGAGAGGCGGGAGTGGGTTGGAAGGGGTGGGTGAGTGGGCAACATATGTGTGTAAGAATTGACTAAAACAACAAAGAAATATGTAAAAAAATATTTAAAAAAAGTTCCAAGTGTAGGGCGGGGGGAGGGGGGTGGGGGTTGATGGAATGAGAGGGGTGGGGGGAGGGGGATTGCAACATATATGTGTAAGAATTGACAAAAGCGACACAGAAATATGTAAAAAAAATATATAATAGTTTCAGGTGGGGGTGGGGTGGGGTGGGGGGGAGGTGGTGTGGAGCAGGGGTAAGGGTGAGAGGCAGGAGTGGGTTGGGGGGGGGGGGGAGTGGATGGGGCAACATATATGTGTAAAACTAACAAAGAAATATGTAAAAAAAAAGAAAAGTTTCAAGTCTGGGGCGGGGTGGGGGTGATGGGGTGAGAGGCGGGAGTGTGTTGGGGGTTTGGGGGTGCAACATATGTGTGTAAGAATTGACTAAACAACAAAGAAATATGTAAAAAAAAAAAAAAAAATCCAGTGTGGGGCGTGGTGGGTGGGGTGAGAGGCGGGAGGGGGTGGTGGGGGATGGGGGATGGGGGGAGGGGGTGGGGGGTCGGGGCGGGGGGCAGGGAGGGTGGCAACATATATGTGTAAGAACTGACAAAAGCAACACAGAAATACGTAAAAAAAAAGTCTGGGTCGGGGGGCGGGGTGGGGGGTGATGGGGTGAGAGGCAGGGGAATGGGGTGGTGGGGGGGGGGGGCGGGGAGGGTTGCAACATATATGTGTAAGAATTGACTAAAACAACACAGAAATATGTTAAAAAAAAGTGTGGAGGGGAGTGGAGGGGAATGGGGGTAGAGGAGGAGGAGGGAGCCCATGCCCCAATATGGGTGAAGTAATAAGATGCATAATGCTATAACAAATCCCAAACCAAAATTATAGATATATACATGCTTACATGCAAACCTAGATCTGCCTTTATTGCACATTTTATGGGCCATCACATTTTGAGTTCCATGGGAGCCCAGAATTTGCAGAAGACAAAATTACTTATCCAACCCTTTACAACATACTATAAGGAAACCAATTTAGTTCAGCTAGGACAAAAAATGTAAGAGATAATAGACCTGTAAACACAGCTTACACGCAAAATTTGATGTGAAACAGACATATTTTAAGGGCTATCAGAATGTGGGTTCCATGGGAGCCCAGGGGTTACAGGAACCAACATTACTTAAGCAGCCCTTACGATAATGCTATAAGGAAGCTAATGACCAAATTTGGTTGTGCTAGGGTAAGAATTGTTAGAGATATAGAGTTGTAAACACAGCTTACACGCAAATTTTGATGTGAAATGGGGCACATTTTATGGGCTATCATAATTTGGGTTCCATGGGAGCCCATGGGTTACAGGAACCAAAATTGCTTATGCAGCCCTTAAGATAATGCTACAAGGAAGCCCATGAACAAATCTGGTTGTGGTAGGATAAGAAATGTAAGAGATATAGACTTGTAAACACAGCTTACACGCAAACCTTGATGTGGGACGCCGACGCCGACGCCGACGCCGACGCCAACGCCGACGCCGACCCCGGGGTGATTACATACGCTCTCTTATTCTTCGAATAGTCGAGCTAAAAATGGACTTTACGAGTGGTCAAAAGGACGGAGGGACTGACAGACGGACGAACATTGGTAACACTAAATGCCCGATCCACTTTCGTGGCTGTCCAGCAGCTGTGCTTCTATTTCTTGTTCACTGAACAAATAGTCCGTTCAAACAGCGTCCTAACTGCTAAAGCCGTTTTTTCTCACTGGTGTTTAGGCGTGCGCAGATGCGATCTATTTTTTTTTAAATATCCAAAATTAATCGACTTAACTAAGAAATTAAACAATAACAAAGTTAATTAAATGTAAATTAAAAAGCACATTAACT
>JAWPHD010016911.1:0-47332 GCA_037043455.1 Cyrtodaria siliqua | reverse complement strand
TGTTCATACAAAGTTTCAAAGCAATACCTTTGAAGGTATTGCAGATATATTGCAGATATATACCTTCCAAAAAACTTTAACCTTTAACCAAGAAAATTTGAGCAAGTTCTGTTGGAAGTTTAGTCAAAAGTGACCAAACAGTCTATGTAAAACATGTAAAATCTTCATAAACAAACTTTGGAACCCCGGGGCACAGCCACTTTTGACCCTAGTAACTTTGTTTGTAAAAAATTTGTAGTCTAGGAGTTAGCGATCATTTATAAATAAAAAACGTCAAAATCTGTTGTGTTTTTTCAAGGTTTTGACCATATATGGTAATAGCGGCCATCTTGGATGTCGCATTGACATAATTTGTAAAACTTTGGAAGGCAATGACATCAATATCATCCACGTGAAACGGGAAATTTGGTCAAAATTGGTCAAGCGGTTTCCGAGGAGATGTCATTTACAAATGCCCTGTGTAAGTGTAAAATCACCATATACAACAGCCATTTTTTACCCTAGGAACATCGTTTGTATAACTTTTGTAGTCTAGGAGTTGGCGATCATTTATAAACAACAAGAGGACCAAGAGGGCCTGTAGACACTCTACTGTGTAAAACAGTTTTTATTGGGAGATCAGGAGAAGTAGTCGCTTCAAAGCTTCTGTTACCCGCTATAAACATGTGATGATTTGTTGCAAAACTGTAACTGGTTTTATTTTCTTGTATATTTTAGTACAAGAGAAAGAAATAAGCCATAATTTTCAACAATCGAGTCAAGTTGATCATGAAAAATTGTAATCGATTGATCAGATCAAAGGCTTAACTGATCGATGATCGATCAAATCAACAACACTACTGATCATTCCTGCAAGGTTTCACTGAAATCTGGTCAGGGGTTCAGGAGAATTATTCCGGCCAAAACTTGTGTATTAAAAAACCTTTAAAGGGTCATAACTCTGCCAAAAATCTTTCAGCCGAAATATGGCGATGATATGCATAACTAACATCCCTGCAGTTTTGTTGAAATCCAGGCAAGTGTTCAAGAGAAATAGTCCAGTTAAAGTTTGTGTAGTAAAACCTTTAAAGGACCACAAATCAGGCAAAAATAATTCGAAAGGAACAATGACGATATTGGTACTGATGATCCTTGGAGTTTTATTAAAATCTGGCCAAATGAAAGCCCGATCTTCTTAATGAGGCAAAATACAGCTTTTTAACTAAATGAAGGGCCGCAACTGTAGTGTTAGTAACCTAATTTGCATGGTTTTCAAGCTAGTCTGAGCTTACATTGATATTTACAATCTGGGTAAGTTTGGTAAATATCAAATAATAAATGAAGGACGTGCTAGAATGCTCACAAGGCAGAATATAGCTTTTTTCAGAAAAACAAGGGCCAAAACTCTGCTGATTGTATTTGGCTGGTTTTCGAACTTGTCCGAGCTTTCATTGATATTAACAATCTGTGCAAGTTTGGTAAAGATTAAATGGACCACAACTGTGCTGTTACTCATTTCGAACTCGTCCGAGCTTTCATCGATATTAACAATCTGTGCAAGTTTGGTAAAGATTAAATGGACCACAACTGTGCTGTTACTCATTTCGAACTCGTCCGAGCTTTCATCGATATTAACAATCAGTGCAAGTTTGGTAAAGATTAAATGGACCACAACATTACTGTGCTGTTACTCATTTCGAACTTGTCCGAGCTTTCATTGATATTAACAATCAGTGTATGGTCAGATATCGTACAAGGGCAGGCATCCTGGTAGAACGACAGACAACAGTAAGCTAGCTGGATGGCTTTTTGACATATATGCATGCAAGAATTATGAAGCATACACAAAATGGGTAGGACGTACTGACAGAGGGTATCACTATATTCACGTTGTGGTTGTGGGGGATTAAAAGTTTGGCAAAGATTGGATGATGAAGCACACAGAGTCAATGCATTTACAGACAGATTAATGGACTGATACGCACACAAACCTGGACGACAAGATCTGTAAATGGGTTCAACAATGAATATAATATATTGGTTTTAACAAAGAACAGTACACAAAATGCCAAGATGAAGTATAATGGTTTTGTTTTAATGTTTTGTATTGTAAAGGTAAACAAAAATGAACAGCTGTAATAATTATAGTATCAGATGGATCATAATTAATGGCGATTGTTTTTTAGTTTTTTACAGTGCAGTATCAAAAGACGAGAAATGTTAATTAATACACATGATAAAATGATGAATCTTCAGATTTGATTACATGTTTAATATAAGTGCACTGAAAATCACGAGTTTGTCTTGTGCTTAATTTTGTACTGTAGTGAGTTCATGGATCAGAATAGTGCATCAACTAAACTTGATAGTTATAGTTTCTCTGAGTTATTGTGAAAATCTGAAGAAGTCCTAAGAAATGTAAGAAAATTAGAAATGAGTCCATGGGATACGGATGTCCCTGATATTGCTTAATATTTGAGCAAGTTTGGAATAGATTTGAGTGGGGACACCATTTTTTGCATGGAAGAACAGGGGTAACCCTATATGCTCCCTAAGCTTTGTTGTGGGAGCATAACAAGAGGATTGGAGGGAAAGTATCAGAAAGAAGAAAGAGGAATGGAGGGGAGATAACGTTAGTAAGAAAGAGCTAGGACTAAAGTAAATTGTGTTTTGGTTTCCATTGAGAGATGCGGTGTCATGTGTTTCATTTGCACAGATGGATGCATGGACGGATGGACAGGGGTAACAGTGTATGTCCCTTGGCTTTGTTGTGACGGCATAGAAAGAACTGAATTGGATTTTAAGGCGCAGCAACACATGAAAGGTTATATGGCGACTAACAGGAATGAACATGCCAGGCTCATCCTCCATTTAGGCCATGAGAAACACAAATCTGAAGGGAACTTCCCTAAAGATCATTGTGATTAAGTTTCATCAATCTCCTTCAAGCGATTTCAAAGAAGACGTCATATTTCGTCTTTTCCTAATTCAGTGCTCCTAGAATAGGATAGCCCGACGCCCGGGTCTACTCCAATCTGAATCCGGGCTAGTCTCTCTTTCAAAAACCGTTGCCAGTCGGGCTAGTCAAAAAAATCTCTGGACAATCAAACTTTGCAAACTAAAATTCAACCAGAAATCATCTTTAATCGCGTGTAATTTGAAGCCATAATGTTATTTTTTTAACAATAAAGAGTTCTCTCCCTTGATTAAAGTTCATCAATTTGAAAGCGTGCATTTCATTGGTTGATTACACGATTTGAACCAATGGCATTACAGCTTTCATATTAACATTGAGTGGTCATACGAATTTGTCACGTTGGACAAGTAAAAGACGGGTTTTTATGTGATTTGCGGCGCGATCCTAAAAATGTAAAAGAAAATGGTATTGTTTTTGTTATATGATGCAATGGATAAATAAAAGAATAGAACCTTATTGTTTGAATCTAATCACAGTGTATTATTAATTAATTATAAATAAAACAAAGTAAAAAAGCGAAGTATTCAATATCGACAAAACTATGTACCGGCAACTATTCGTTGGTACTAACAATTTCGGGAAAAATAAAAAATAAATCAGGGCAAGTGACTTTTCAGTCAGGGCAAGTGGACTTTTGAAATCTACTTGCCCTGGGCTAGTCCCCAATTTTAATTTTCTTGGAGCACAGCCTATATAAACTTTGGGTCGCCACGGCAGCCATTTTGATTATTGGAAGGAAACAAAAAACACAAACTTAATAGACACCAACCATTGTGATTAAGTTCCAACAAAATCCTTCAAAAGGTTTCAGAGAAGATGTCATATTTAATGTTTTATTTAAAATGATGTCATATTTAAAACCTTTTCCAATATAACTCTATGTAAACTTTGGGTCACAATGGCGACCATTTTGATTATTCAATGATAACGAAATACACAAATTTAATAGAGACCAACTCAAGGAACATGTATATGATATTTCATTAGAATGGAATAAGAGGTTTCCTTAAATATGACCTGGTTTTAGCCATGGCGATCATCTTGGACATTTAACTGGCGGCTGCGAAAAACACAAATCTGAGGCGCACTATCCCAAAGACCATTGTGATAAAGCTTCAACAAGAGGTTTCAGAGAAGATGTCATTTTTAGCCTTTTCCTATATGACTATGTAAACTCTGGGTCGTCGTGGCGGCCATTTGATTACCCAAGTAAACTTTGGGTTGACGTGTGGACCATTTTGATTCGACAATAACGAAAAATACAAACTTGATAGAGGCCAACCCAAGGAACATGTGTATGATATTTCACTAGAATGGAACAAGTGTTTTCGGAGATGTTTGAAATTTCCCTAAACTTGACCTAGTTTTAGCCACTAGGTCAAATTTAAGGCCATCTTGGATGACTGGTGGTCATGAAAAAAACAAATCTGAGTGGGGGCCTCCTAACTAACATTGTGATATAGTCTCATCAAAATCCTTCAAGCGCTTTCAGAGAAGATATCGATTTTGTAAAATTGCTAACAGACAGACGGACGGACAGACGGACACGGACGAAAAGTGATCGCATAAGCTCGGTATCGTCCAGTAGAGCTAAAAAATATCAAAATCTGTTCATCAGTTCTTGAGAAGAAGATTTTTTTAAAGTTTTGACCATATATGGTTATCAAATTGACCTCATTTGTAAAACTTTGGAAGGCATTGACCTCAGAATCTTGGTCAAAATTGGTCAAGCAGTTTCTGAGGAGATGTCATTTACAAATGCCCTATATAAGTCTATGTAAAACATGTAAAATCTCCATAGTAACAAACTTTGGAACCCTGGGGCACAGCCATTTTTGTTCCTAGGAACTTCATTTGTACAACTTTTGTAGTTGGCGATCATTTATAAACAAAAAACTTCCAAAATCTGTTCAGCGTTCCTTGAAAAGAAGATTTTTTAAGGTCTGACCATATGTGGTAATGGAGGCCATCTTGGATGTGGAATTGACCTAATTTGTAAAATTTTGGAATAATTTGACCTCAGTATCGTCCATGTGAAATTTGGTCAAAATTGTCCAATGAAGAAGTTGTTTAACCAACAACAAACGGATGACGGACGCCGGATGGACAAAAAGGCGGTCACAATAGCTCACTTTGAGCCTTTTGGCTCAGGTGAGCTAAAAAGCCCTGGTTTGCATTAGCGAGAGACCAAATCAGCATATTGGCATGTGCTTGAAATATTGATTGCTGCAGTCTCACAAGGAAGCTGTCACAATCTGTGTAAAATACAAGGTTCTGTGAAATGGTACTAGTAAGCTTTTTGAGGACTGGGGTCAAGGCCCTCAGGAAGGGGAATTTTGGCATCAGGGCTTCCACTAAGGTTTAAATTTAGGTAGGCCTGTATTTGGAAGTTCAAGGGAAACTGACGACAAAACACTTCTCTAATCATCTCAAATTGCAATTGATTATTTGAAATAATCATGCTTTAATTAAAATGCTTAAACTTTTTATTTTATTGAGTAACAATCATTTGCTAATTACTTTATTTGTAACTTTTATCAATCACTCACTAATTCAGTGTTTTTTTCCCTTATATAAGTGGTACCGAAAAACGGTACCATTTCCAATGGAAAAACATGATTTTTCCCAATTGGAGTGGAAAAATACCCAAAAATAAATAAAAATTAAAAAAAATAATGTAAAGATTTCGAGTGAAACACTATTTAAAGAGAAGAAGACTTTAGTGTGGAACTATATTATTTTATGTGAGGGTAATGAAATACTACAAGAGAATGTATACATGGTAATATGTTTGCAATGTATTAAAGCATACAATATTGCTTGCATATTTTCCCAATTGAATGGGTACCAGAACCATTCCCAAAAGGATGAAAAAAACACTGTCATTACACCAACAATAAAGCCCCAATTCAAACGGTTGTCTTTAACCTAAACAATTCAGATCCAGACACACGACCAACATGTGTCATTCAACAAGCAATCCAGTCAACAGTACCACTCAGATCCAGACACACGACCAACATGTGTCATTCAACAAACAATCCAGTCAACAGTACCACTCAATAAACTCATCACCAGCAATCATTTGAATTGAATTGAATTGGATTTTATAGTCGCACCAACAGCGAAGGTCAAATGGCGACTTTCCAGCTTCCATTGGTGGAGGAAGACCCCAGGTGCCCCTCCGGGCAATTTTCGTGCACGGGTGGGCACCTGGGTAGAACCACCGACGTTCCGCAAGCCGGCTGGATAGCTTCCTCACATAAAGATTCGTAGGCCCATGAGGGATCGAACCTACAGCGGTGAGGGGCAAGTGATTTCAAGTCAGAGACGTTAACCACTCGGCCACGGACGCCCCAGCAATCATTTGAGGTGTTAATCCATTAATTACATGCCCAGTCTGTGATTTCACACTTGAAAAGCAGACATTTTCAAAGATTTGGAGAATCCAGAGGTGGATATCACATGTATAGGCTTAACATCCATCCAATCACTTTTGGTCGCAACATGTGATTTCCAAAGGTACTTGTCTGACTGGACAAGCATTCTCAGAAGTTAATGTTTTCCCTGCAATATGTTTGATTCATCTTGACTTGTAAAGCTGCAATCACAAATTAAAACCATGACTTTGTCCTCTACCTTCAACTTTCGCTGGTGTGCCAATTACCGGACTTTCCGTAAATGCGTCTATTTAGGGATCTTTTACATAATTTAGGAGTAAATAAAGTTTGCACATTTTAGTTTTAAACATTATTCTTTAAAGATATTCATATTTTGCAATAAAAACAACCATTTGCACGTTTAAATCAGGTCTGACAGACAGTGAGGGTGTGCATGCTTGATACATAGCCGTATCATTTTTGGGAACCTTCCGACATCGCCATCTTTCTGCCTATCAATATAAATGCGGCGAAAATTATGTGCAGGTCCGTGTCAGTGCAGTGTAAGAGATAAACAAGAAAAAAATCTTAAAACTGTTAACAGGGCTTCCGTTTACGGGCGAACGGCCGTAAATTACGACCCAAAAATAGTAGTTGTACGGCCAAAATTAACATCAAAGGCGTAGTGTACTTCCAAAAACTTTAAAGTATGCCGCGAATCTTTACAATGGACGTCCCATAATTTTTAAATTACCCATTATAGCCCCGCCCATCTAATCTAATTTCATTTGAGACAGCCGAGATAACAAAACTCAGTGGAACTTGTAATTGACAGGTAAAACCGGCTTCGTCCAGTTTTATCAAGTGTCACACACGTGGCTGGCGTGAGGAGAGTGTTAATTAGATAACTGGCCTAGCCGCGCATTTCACAAAATGAAAATAGCAGTATAATCTGGACGCCAAATTGCTTAATGTAAACTCCTTACACCAACAGCTTATACTTTTTAGGCTTTTTCTTTTATATTTTTTTGTAATTTTTCTATGTATTTATCAAAGTTACAAAGAGAAACAAAGTATTGATAGACAGACAACATTTAATAATCTCTAACCTAGGGGAAAGAACTTTTCGCGACTAAACACGGAAGTGAAATTAGCCCGATCGATTACATAGAGTTATATAATGAAAACTTGTAGCGACTACTCCTCTGAAACTACTTGACGGATTTTCATGAAACTTCACAGGAATGCTGATCTAGCTATCAAAAACCTATCAGTAGAGCTTCAAGGTCATTTACCTCTTGTTAAATGTAGAGGGTGTGCGGTCAGAAATTGTCCACACGTTTTTTGGTCAAACACAATGAGCCATCAGGGGTGGATACTATAAACATCCATATATCAAAGAGTTAAAAAAAAAAGAGGACATTTTATAAATTTTAAAAGAAAATAGTTGATGACATCATTATACAAACTGTTGATGACATCATTACATGTATATAAACAGTTTCGAAACTAAAAATACTTAATTACTGGTGGCCATGTTTAACATCAAATCAAAATAATTTTTGACAAGGGTCAACATCATGTCATACTGATAATTTTAGAAAAAGTCCCATATCAATATCACTTATAGTTTTCAAGAAGTAGTCGCAACAAACTTGTATTTTGAAAATCTATTTTTAGCCATGGTGGCCATCTTGAAATTCAGGCCGACCTGAAATTTTTCTAGGATCAATTAGACATCAAGAGCAACATTCCTGTGAAGTTTCATGAAAATCGGTCGAGTAGTTACAGAGGAGTAGTCGCTACAAGTTTTTACTAGACAACTCAATGTAACCAAAGATGGCGTTGACAGCCATGTTTAACATCGAATCAAAATAATTTTCGACAAGGATCAATATCATGTCATACTGATCATTTTAGGAAAAGACGCATATCAATATCACTTATAATTTTCAAGAAGTAGTCGCTACAAACTTGTTTTTTGAAAATGTACTTTTAGCCGTGGCGGCCATCTTGAATTTCCATGTTTAACGTCGCATCAAAATAATTTTTGACAAGGACCAACATCACTCCATACTGATCATTTTAGAAAAAGTCCCATATCAATATCACTTATAGTTTTCAAGATGTACTCTCTACAAACTTGTTTTTTGAAAATAACTCTATGTAAACAAAGATGGCCGCTGGCAGCCATGTTTAACGTCGAATCAAAACGATTTTCGACAAGGACCAACATCATGTCATGCTGATCATTTTAGAAAAAGTCCCTATCAATATCACTTGGAGTCTTCAAGAAGTAGTCGCTACAAACTTGTTTTTTAAAAATCTATTTTTAGACTTGGCGGCCTTCTTGGATTTCACATCAACATGAATTTTTGCTAGGATCAACTAGACTTCATGGGCAACATTTCTGTAAAGTTTCATGAAAATCCATTCAGTAGTTTCAGAGGAGTAGTCGCTACAAAAAAAAGTTTACGGACGGACGACGGACACCGCACCATGGCATAAGCTCTGCTGATCTCTGATCAATAGAGCTAAAAATTAATATCTCAAATAAATCACAAGAAAATTCTAACTAAACTCTCTTACCAGGGATTTTTATAGGCACAATTTGGGGCCCAATTTCAGCCCCATCCCAATCCAAAATATCCTCATATTTTCCCAAAAGAAGCTAAATATTTTCCCATTTTTTTAAAAAAAAAAAATTAAAAAAAATCTTACATTAAATGTTGCCCTATTTGACAACATATTTGTTGCAGACTTGTATAAGAACTTGATTTTGAAACTATTCCAAACATTTTTAGGGCTTTACTATGTAATATACTATGTAATATAGTAGGTTTATTTTTTTTCCTAATTTGTAGATTTCACACGCATTTTTCCCAAT
The DNA here is from genome assembly GCA_037043455.1 of Cyrtodaria siliqua. NCBI lineage: Eukaryota > Metazoa > Mollusca > Bivalvia > Adapedonta > Hiatellidae > Cyrtodaria > Cyrtodaria siliqua. Next base: position 38,109 of record JAWPHD010016911.1, on the reverse strand, counting down.
TTAAAAGACCCCTGGCCCCATTTCCAAAAATGCAAAAAAAAATCCCTGCTTACCTAATCAATAAATACATCATTAATCTTCAATTTCATATTACATTAATGGCAAATTTAGATATAAAGTATAATCCCTAATAAAAGCCTCCCGGGCCGTAACATTTTTGAAAAGGGTGGCGTTTATTTGAGACCAAAAATAAATAATTTAACTTTTAAATAAGACATAATTTAATGTTTTTCTTTATCAAGAAAACCAAAGTCTGCAATGCCATGTGTGTCAATCAATTAATGCATCAGATTTTAAGTTTTCTAGTGATATTGTGTGTTCCATTGTGAATGAGATTAACTTTCGGTAAGTTTTAAAAAAAAAAAATCTGAAACAAGACCTCGGTCTGAGGGTGTCTCGCCCTTTTCAAAAAACCGTATATGAAATGGTAGGAATACATGTATGTAAACACAACAAAGTTGAAGAAATATGAAAACTAGGGGAAGGTAAATGGAATGAAGTTATCAGAAAAGGTTAACTTTTACCTAACCAAAGTGATGTTTAGGGAAAAAAACGCAAAATATGACCTTGACCTTGGTATTTTTTGTCATTCAGCGATGTCAAAGACATAACATAAGGCAATCACATAAAGTTAACTGAGATTAAGTTACATAACCAAGGTTAAGTTTGGGGGAAATAACGCAAAATATGACCTTGACCTTGGTATTATTTGTCATTCAGTGATGTCCATAAAATGCCAACAATACATATGACCAAGTATCAAAGACATAAAGTGAGGCAATCACATAAAGTTAACAGGTTGTTACATGTACCTTAGTCCTAACCAAGGTTAAGTTACATGTACCTAACCAAGGTTAAGTTTGGGGGAAATAATGCAAAATATGACCTTGACCTTGGTAATTTTTGTCGCTCAGTGATGTCCACCAATGCCAGCAATACATATGACCAAGTATCAAAGACATAACGTAAGGCAATCACATAAAGTTAACTGAGGTTAAGTTACCTAAACAAGGTTGTTACCTAACCAAGGTTAAGTTTGGGGAAAATAATGCCAAATGTGACCTTGACCTTGGTATTTTTTGTCTTTCAGCGATGTCCACCAATGCCAACAATACATATGACCAAGTATCAAAGACATAAAGCGAAGCAATCACATAAAGTTAACTGAGGCTAAGTTACCTAAACAAGGTTGTTACCTAACCAAGGTTAAGTTTGGGGGAAAATAAGCAACATATGACCTTGACCTTGGTAATTTTTGTCATTCAGTGATGTCCACCAATGCCAACAATACATATGACCAAGTATCAAACAAAGAAAATGAGGCAATCACATACTGTTAACTGAGGTTAACTTAACTAACCAAGGTTGTTACCTAACCAAGGTTAAGTTTAACAGCTAAGCAGGGTTCTCAATAAGGACCGGCCACTGGCCGAAATGACTGCTTCAAATGGCATTTGGGCCGGTTCAAAATCGTTCAAAAAAAAAAATTAAAAATATGAGGACAGTGACATGGATAGTATGTGTTATTGAACTTTGTAGAGATAATGGAAAGTATTTGTTGTTGAATTTTGTAGTTATGTGGATATGTGGTGATCAGAATACAATTTTCAAATGGAAGTTTGGTAAATAAATATAATTGTCAACATACTGCACTACCTCTAAATACAGATATAACTACAGTACTTGTATCTGCATATAGAGGAATATTGCTTATAAAATTGCAATTTATAAGGGGGGGGGGGGGGGGGGGGGGGGGTAAATAAAATGAAGTATAAAATAAAGTTACGCTTATTAGTTAGTCCAGTGTTTTATCTTCAATTGGCTACATAAAATACTTTGAAAGGTGTTATGTGTAATTAAAACAATAGAAAATGAATGTTGTTTTTAAATGTTGAAAATTGATCACCAGTTTCAATGTGACGCATATGTTTGGATTTTGACACATTTTTTTCTGCCTGGGTGTGTCAAATGACGCGCAAGTAGCCAATTGTAGATAAAACACTGCAGAGACGTGCATATGCTTTTGACTGTAACAGTTTGTTGTGTGAAAATCTCTGCGCTAGACATAAACAGTCAAATTTATACCGATAAAATGAAATTTATAAATGTACAACTTACCTAAAGTAAAGAATGATCATTTGTTAAAATTTTAATCCAATAACATTTTGATGTGAACGTAATTAGTGTGTGTTTTATAAGCTAAAAGTTATGAACATTGTCCCTTTAACCAATATGAACATCAAGTCAATTTGGGAGTGTCTTGTGCAGGCCCTCGATCAATACTTGTGTATCATTTATAATGATACTTGTGTATCATTTATAATGATACATTAAAATCTGCTGTTTTTACTTACATGTAATCCATAATTATGTTGTCTTAATTGCTATCATAAGATTTGATTTCCTGTTTGTTCATTGTCATGTTCACATTGTTATGAATATTACGACAATAACAATATTCTATTCTATTCTATTTTATCATGTTTTAAGAATTATGTTCCCTGGAATAAAAGAAAGAATCAAAGTTTGATATCTCAAACACTTCTGAATATTTTTACATGAAACTTGCAGTACCTCATCTTATTACCCTAGTTAGATAAAGTTGCATAAAACAACTTTATACATATGTAACTGGGTACAGGTAAATGGTGAATGATCGATTCCTAACCGTATGTCCTGGATAGCTCAGTGGTTAGAGTCCTGGTACGGTAAACCAGAGACCCTGGGTTCGAGTCTCGGTTGAGGAACCATTTTTTCACCACCTGTTATATATTTGGGGGCTCGTCCGGGATCCAGGACCGTGTCTGTTATCATGAAACAGTATGAAAATAAGTCTGACAGCCGGCCTGGAGTTAACACCACTATTAGTTATTGGGTTTGTTACTGACCCCCTACAGAAATATGTGGGGTCAGTCAGATTTATAGGGGATGAGGCGACAGCCAAGTACCCCTATACATCTGACTGACCCCACATATTTCTGTAGGGGGTCAGTAACAAGCACAATAACTGATTTATTGCATCGAGCACCTTTTTTTAAGGCAAACGCCTATATTTAACCCGTTTTAATGGAGCGTCAACATCATGACGTCGACGTCACGACCGGTAGTTTAAAAACATTATTAAATTTACTTATTATGTTTGTTACTAACGCCTTAAAGAACTATTTGCAAATGATTTAAACTTTGAATCGGAATTGTAGTCCACATTGTTTTAGTGACCCTCTATGAAATCTACTGACCCACTATAGAATAATAGAGGGTCACCATGTGACCGCTCTATTCCAATGAAATTCCTAGAATTTTGTGCGAGGTGCTATAATAGAAATTCAGAGACGAATTTCAATCTGGTGGGGGTGTATGTAACCGGGTCCTAGCCATATGTCCTCCATAGCTCAGTTGATAGAGCGCTGGTACGGTAAACCAGATACCTTGGGGTTCGAGTCCCGGTTGAGGAACGATTTTTTCATCACCTGTTACACATATTTGTTTACTTTTTAATGGCTGGCACAACCTAGACATTGATATCAAGGTAATATATTGCAAGTTATATTTAAGAAATAGTCTGATATTGACATGATTGATGAGTTCTAATTCCTGCCAGATTCTCTTTGCACTTTTTACAAACATCTTCATAAATAATTGATAATTATGTGATATACTGTAAGTTTCATGCAAAAATTGTTGTTTTACTTACTGGCAGCAATCTAAAGATAGATGGCTGCCTCTATTTCAGACGTTGTATTGGAAATGATATGGGGTTTGTAAATTGCTATGGGTTTTGACTGTGTTTCACATAGCAGTTGATACCTGTTATTTTTACAGAAATAAATAGGGACCCAGTCAAAAATGACTGGACTGGTGTAAAATTATATTTTCAATGCAAAGCGAACATTTCACCTTCGATCGAGATGGTGAATTTTGGTAGAGCAGTCCACTTTAATTACTCACTGAGCTATAAATAGCCAATTTTACGGCATCAGATAAATACAGGTATGTCAGGGGCACAGACTTACTCTATTTAGCTAGGAGCCAGCTGGGCCCCTGACTTAGAATGTTTAGGGGCCCAGCCCAAAAGTTAGGAGCCCAACAAAATGTTATTTTATTTTACCACTCTGGTGCATAACTTATGAACAATAACATGCATTTACTCCGTGTTTATTGAATATCATAAACAACATTACTGATCCTTACAAGTCCAAGTTATCTATTTAATTATAAATAGTATTGTTAATGAGTTTTGTTATAAATGATCACAACTAGAATATGTAAATTATTGTAATAAAAGATTAAAAAAGATTAGATATTATTCAGTTAATGTTTTATTTTGTAATAAATATTTTATGTTGACATACAGTTTTAAAATTAATGTACGAGACCTTTTTTATCAACATGATTCCCTGCCATATAATTATTGTTGATGATTTTTAAAAGCACCGCATTTTTAATCAAAAGCGCCGCGTTTTAGAATATCTAAAAACCGGAAGTGAAACCTAATTATTTCCCCTTCAAATTATAAAACGAATTTATGATCATGTGTAAAATAAACACTACCATGTCTGTTTTAATGTTGATTTTATACCAGTAAATGTTACTTATACTCTTGCACATCTAACTTCACATTGACATTCGAAGCTCAGAGTAACGTAACATGCAGTTTTGTGGGAAACCTTACATCGCAACATCTCGAACATTGTCTCGTTTCCGCAGCGGAAAAATAAAAACAAACGTTTGTTTCGTTATTATTTTGTTAAGGGTTTTTCTATTTCGGCCAACAGTGTGTAGTTCATGGAACCAAAGCAAAACCTGCTGGGTAAAATCCTCTAACTTAAATTTTTGTGTTGAATGATTACCCTCTTTCCGTTTTTTGGATTGAATATTTTTGGTCGCCCAGACCATTTATCACTCGCCAATGGCGACTGGGCGACTGCTAATTTGTGCCCCTGTATGTGGCTCCCAGCTTTATGGATCAGAAAGATAATATAGTACGGAACCACTCTATGTGCATGAAAACAGTCGACTGGAAGATATAATGATCATGATATATGTAAGAATAATGTTTTTAAGCATAATACCTTATTTATTTTAGATGTTTTTTAATTATGTTTTTCCAGTTCTTTAATTATTTTTTTTTTTACTTCTGGCATATCACAGAAAGTGTCTGGTTGACGCATTTCTGCTGAGTTATGACCATTACTCAAAAATTATGTTATATTTGTTTTGAGTTTGCCAACAAAGCTATATACTTTCTTTCAAATTGCCAGAATTAATCTCCATAAATATGCAATGATGTGCAGAGCGCAATTATATCTAAGCACAGTGGGTTTTTTAAGAGTAATTTGGGACCGAAGTTCGGCCCCATTTCCCTCTTCAAAAAGTATGTATCATTCCCCTCTTCAAAAAGTATGTATTTTTTTCCCTTTTTTGAAAAAAAAATCCCCTCAAATTTTTTTTTTACTTTTAAGGCCAAAAAAAAAGAGGTGTTTCCTATTGCATGCTCTAAAAAAAATAGGGTAGGTTGGTAGGCATTTTCTTTTTTTTTGGAGCAAGATATTGTGAGATTCTACATGTATTTATCTCATAAACCCGATACAAGTTGATGATACAACTGAAAGTTGCTCTGTGATGTCAACTTACCTCAATATATTGTGATCATTGTTCAGAACATTTTTCTTTTTTCATAAAAACTTTTAGGGTCGGCCCCTTAAAAATAGGGTCGGTTGGGCCACCGGAAACACAGGGGTGTTTTTTTGTGTGGCCTAAATGGTGTTTCTTAGTTGACCATCCATAACATGTCCATCAAACATGTTCTTGATGTGAATTTAATATTAATTGTAAGACTGAGACTTAATTCATATAAAAAATACTATCTTTCTTCTTTATTTTAACATGAACGTCGGTGGTTCTACCCAGGTGCCCGCCCATGCACGAAAATAGCCCGGAGGGGCAGCTGGGGTCTTCCTCCACAAGTGGAAGCTGGAAAGTCGCCATATGACCTTAGCTGTTGGTGCGACTATAAAATCCAATTCAATTCAATTATTTTAACATTGTCAAAATGCCCCATTTTTCCAATTCACGTCGAATTTTTCCCCCTCTAAAGGGCCTCGACCTCCTTCTCACAAAAGTAAACAAGAGGTCAATGACCTTGAAGCTCTACTGATTGATTTTGATTTCAGAAAGTAGTCGCTACAGACTTGTTTTTTGAAAATCTATTTTTAACCGTGGCGGCCATTTTGAATTTCCGGCCGACCTGAAATTTTGCTAAGATCAAGAAGACATTAAGAGCAACATTCCTGTGAAGTTTCATGAAAATCCGTCAGGTAGTTTCAAAGAAGTAGTCGCTACAAGTTTTCATTATATAACTCTATGTAAACAAAGCAGCCATGTTTAAGGTCAAATCAAAACGATTTTCGACAAGGACCAACATCATGTCATACTGATCATTTTAGAAAAAGTCCCATATCAATATCTCTTATTGTTTTGAAGAAGTAGTCGCTACAAACTTATTTATTTTAAATCTATTTTTAGCTGTGGTGGCCATCTTGAATTTCCGGCCGACCTGAAATTTTTCTAGGATCAACTAGACATCAAGAGCAACATTCCTGTGAAGTTTCATGAACATCCGTCAAGTAGTTTCAGAGGAGTAGTCGCTACAAGTTTTTAATATATAACTCTATGTAACCAAAGATGGCCACTGGCAGCCATGTTTAACGTCGAATCAAAATAATTTTCCACAAGGATCTACATCATGTCATGCTGATCATTTTAGAAAAAGTCCCATATCAATATCACTTATAGTTTTCAAGAAGTAGTCGCTACAAACTTATTTTTTAAAAATCTATTTTTAGCTGTGACGGCCATCTTGAATTTCCGGCCGACCTGAAATTTTGATAGGATCAATTAGACATCAAGAGCAACATTCCTGTAAAGTTTCATGACAATCCGCCAAGTAGTTTCAGAGGAGTAGTCGCTACAAGTTTTTACTATATAACTCTATGTAAACAAAGATGGCCGCTGGCAGCCATGTTTAACGTTGAATCAAAACGATTTTTGACTAGGATCAACATCATGTAATGCTGATCATTTTAGAAAAAGTCCCATATCAATATCACTTATAGTTTTCAAGAAGTAGTCGCTACAAACTTATTTTTTAAAAATCTATTTTTAGCTGTGACGGCCATCTTGAATTTCCGGCCGACCTGAAATTTTTCTAGGATCAATAAGACATCAAGAGCAACATTCCTGTAAAGTTTCATGACAATCCGCCAAGTAGTTTCAGAGAAGTAGTCGCTACAAGTTTTTACTATATAACTCTATGTAAACAAAGATGGCCGCTGGCAGCCATGTTTAACGTTGAATCAAAACGATTTTTGACTAGGATCAACATCATGTCATGCTGATCATTTTAGAAAAAGTCCCATATCAATATCACTTATAGTTTTCAAGAAGAAGTCGCTACAAACTTGTATTTTAAAACTCTATTTTTAGCTTTGGCGGCCATCTTGGATTTCACATCAACATGAATTTTTGCTAGGATCAACTAGACTTTATGGGCAACATTTCTGTAAAGTTTCATGAATATCCATCCAGTAGTTTCAGCTGTGAAGTCGCTACAAATAAAAGTTTACGGACAGACGGACAGACGGACGACGGACGCCGCACCACGGCATAAGCTCTGCTGATCTCTGATCAGTAGAGCTAAAAACACTGAAGCAATAAGAGCAGTTGTGTATTAATGCTTCTTTGTAAAATAGCCAAACTGCAAAATTTCAAAATACAGTTTTACAACAAAATTAATGCATCATTTTGCACTATAAGGCCAAACAAAAAAATATCTGAGGTTCAGGTAACCCGACTGACCCTATTTTAAGGGGCCGACCCTAAATGTTTTTACGCAAAAATGAAAAGAAAAAAACAAAAAATTGTTGCTAAAGCAAACAAATCTAACTCAAGGTAGAGTAATTAATTAACATAATTATAAATTCATCATCAGAATTGATATTCATTGTTGAGAAAAAAAAAAGAAAAAAAAATGAAAAAAAAAAAGAAAAAAAAAAGCCTATCTGTCTACCTTATTTTTTTGCCAGTGTTACCTGAACCACAAATATTTTTTTGTTTTGCCTTACGGCCTTTAACGGAGTGAGGCTATTAATATTTATTTCTGCACTTACAGGTGTTTTGACTTGGAGACACTGTCAAAATATCTAGTTGCATAAATGTCATTAAACACAAATAGACTGCACGTTGTGTAGAGTGGTAGCATGACAGGTATTCATAACTTTCACATCTGGTCAACTTCTGGTAGGTTGAGATATTCAGTAGGTGAAAATAAAGGGGTTTACTCGGACTTTATCCTCAAATTCTATATGAAAAATGAAAACATTAGACCATGATGTAAATTAAATGTATCCATATTGCTGTTTTAAAATCAACAACACCAAAAGAAGATACATAGATGTACACAAAAAATAAAGCTTTTAATATAATTATCACTATAAACTAGTTTTATAAAGGGCTAAAGTCAGTTGAGCACAAACGATAAACACCGAGTTTACCCCCTACCAGAATGTGGAGGTGTTTTATTTTATTGATTACTGATTGGTCAATTTATTTTGATGATGTCATGTGAAAGTTATGAATATATGGACCACTTTGTTCATCAACTGGTGTGTACATTTTCGGTATATAAACTAAAGGACACTCCCTTTTTTCCAGAGGGTACATAACATTTCCATTTTCTCATATTACTTAATACCTGCTTCGTATATAAATTGTTGTTCTAAACATTAAAATGTCTTGTTACTTCATTATTCCCAATTCCATTACATAGTCTATCATAGAAATTATTTTTACGCCGCTATGTGATACTTTGTATCACAGTTTTCTTGTACTACTTTTAAATTTGCTATTTGCTGAGAGAACATTACATACATGTGATACCTCACGGCGTGAGATGAAATCTCACGGAATTCTAACCCTCCTCCCGGCCCCACGGAATTGTGTGAAAAACTCCCGTAAAATTGCTAAAATCGATTTTTCGAAAATCATCCGTCTATTACCTGCCAACTTGATGTTATTGTCTCGCGATTCGCGAGACCGTCACGTGACATACCTAGATTTGACCTGGATCAATAGCCTGGGGGAAAGTGGGTGAAACTGTTATTTGCAAACAGTTTATTGGCTTAATTGATCTTACCAAAGGATTAGCAGCACACTTATGAAGTCTTTAATGATGTAATTAAACGGGTTTGATACGACTTGAAACAAATTGCCGGCGTCATTTATTTACAAGGTTGTTAAAGTGAATAGCGAAAACGAAAGTAGACTTTGTCAACGTGAATTTGATGAGTATGTATGATTTAATTAAACACAATTGAGTTGTGGGGAATAGGGGTGGGTATCTGAAATAAATCGATCAAGTTGGGGTCTCAAACATTTTTAATCAAGATGGGGTGTTTTTCAAGTTAAAAAACACATTTATTTCTCGAATCAATACTCGCTGATAAGCAGAAATAGAATGAATTCAAGAACGACAACTCCTACGAAATTTCGTACTTCAAGGCGTACTAAATTAGATTCGTACTATTGTACATCAAACTCAATTTGATTCATACTATCGGTTATTTTCCAGAGGGGAAGTTATTATGCAGCCAACCGTGCAGCCGTCTTTTGCACGGCCGTTTTTGAAAAATCGCGGCCAATATTTGGTGGAGTGGGTGGGGTAAAAAAAAAAAAAAAGATTTTTTTTTAGTTTTTTTTAAACTCTTACTTTCTCAATATTTTTATGTTTTGTAAGTACGAAAATATAACAACAAACTTTAAAGGGACACTGTCTGTAAGTATTAAAGTAGATTATTAAAGGGCCCATGGATTTCTATGATTTGGCGTTTTAAAATGATTTATCTACCTATAAAAATCACTCCCTGAAAATATTTCGTTCGTGGGATGTCTAATGTGGTTTTTATGGACAGGTAAAAGTTTACCTGAGCACCGATAAATTTCACCAATACGGTTCCGGTGTGTGACGTCACGGAAAGTCCCCGCGCCATACTGTCATCAGTGACAGTGTTGAAAACAACAGCGAGCAGGTGGATTGTTAAAAGTGAATACCGAAAAACTTGTGATTTTGTGTTTTATTTGAAAAAATGCCGGCAAGATGTGTCGCTGGGGGGTGTATCAACCAACGTTCGTCTTTCGTTAGCCTGCACCAGTTCCCTAAAGACGGTAAATTGAAGGCGAAATGGATATTTTCATTGAAAAACACCGGGACGGAATTTTCGCGAGGGTCGGATTGGAACGGACCAGATCCAAGTAAATCAAGGACTAGTCAAATGGTTTGTTCGGAACATTTTTGGTTTGTTCGGAACATTTTGAGCTCGCGAGCTTCACCCTCACGACCAGGTTGAAACAATCAAATGGGCTGCCATGTATACCGGAATTAGAGGCGACGGCAGTGCCAACCCTCTTTGGGCAACATGTACGGAAGCTGCATAGGCCAAGTTTAGAAGTGCCAGTCCGTGCAGTTGTGAGAAAACGAGAATGTGCTAGGGTAAGTATTGAAAACATATTTCAACTTGTAAATACTTGACACTCATGAAATTTGTCCATAAGCAGCCAGCTGAAAAACTGTCGAACCTGTTACAATAATTACATGATAATAGGAAACATGGTCGGCTATGATCCTATCTGAGTTGCAGTATAAGAAAAAGAACTGCTGAATTTATAATACTTTTTTTTATGAAAGATTTTGATATAGCTGTTAACTATACATTTTACAATTACCCAACCCATGGGAAAGCATGTGCGACTCTGTATCCAGAGATCCCTAGAGGGCCAATGGGTTACTTTGGTGTTTCCTTATACCGGTGGTGTATCCTAAGGCTACTCCTCCGGGCATGTTAAAGAACAATAATAATCTATTTGATAGTAACAGTTCTGCAGGGTTCCCGGATTGTGAATGCTTCCCCTCTCTCTGGGATAGGACAAAATCACCTAAACAGTGTCAAACAACAATTCATATCAGCCTGTAATTACTGTGTGTGGGCCATTTACTTTTTAAATTTTATCTTCACCAAGTCTTTAGTTGATTAAACTAAATTGTCAAAATGCTTACTTTTATTTCGCATTTGTACAGTTTTCATATTTTATGTTGCATTATTTCTCACACCAACAAATAAATAATTGACAAGCCACAAACTCTTAATTCTCGAGTATAATATCCTGACCAGTTCTATGTAGACACAATTTTATTTTAGTTGAAATTGATAATTGTCAAAATGCATACTTTTATTTCGCATTTGTACAAAGTTTTCATATTTTATGTTGCATTATTTATCCCACCAACAAATAAATAATTGACAAGCCTGTTGTTATTAACAAACTCTTAATTCCCGAGTGTAATGTCCTGACCAGTTCTATGTAGACACAATTTTATTTTAGTTGAAATTGATAATATTTTAGTTCAAATTGTGATCATGAAAACTAAATAACTATGTAGTTTTCTTATTTACTATTTTTTTCATAAAAAATAAATAAAAATGAATTATAAAACAATTCACTGCCTTGTGGAGTGAATTGGATATTTGGTATAGAGCTACTTGATCATGGCAGGAAATTGAGGAGTTGGGCAAAAAAAACAAGGTCATACTGTTATGGCATGTGTTGGACTCCCCTTACTGCCGAATACACAGGGCAATAAAAAGTATCATGCCAGACAGTTATTATTCTCTGACCTAAGAGGTTCATAAAGCTATTGGTGTTGAATATGCAGGTCATAAAAAGTCACTGAGTGCCTTACTTGTCAATTGACTGGTTCAGGGAAATAACAGGGTCATAAAACACATCTGGTCCATACTGCTCCCCTTAATTGACTGGGTCAGGGAAATAACAGGGTCATAAAACACATCTGGTCCATATGGCTCCCCTTACAGGGGAATACACATGGTCATAAAATTAATCCTGTCAGAAAGTTTGTTGAAACTGTATATACAGGCTTGTAAGTTTGTTGAAACTGTATATATACAGGCTTGGAGAGGGTTACTAAGTGAAAATAATTTTTTAATGTCTTTTGTTTTGGCAGGCTAGTTGATTACCACATACCAAAAAAATACAATTGCGAAATTATTGTTTTATTATTATTTACCACATACCAAAACAAAAGAAATAAAGTCTTCCATATAACATTTTTATTGTTATATTATTTTATTATAATGTTATCTTGGTTATGGTTCTGCCAAATATGATTTATATATAAAGAACAAGATTCAATAGTTCTGGTATAGCCTTCTATACAGCTGAAAAATGAACAAATTCTAATGTATTAAAACTATCATTGACATGCTAGCATGTTGGTGAACATTCATTTACATTCTCGCTTACCAGACGGTACCATTTGTATGACTGGGAACATTGTAAATCTATGATGGGGAAAAGGCAGTTTTATGAAATAGAAAATATGATCTTATTTCTGGATTATACAGATTAGCTGAGTTTATCGTGATGATTTTCTAAACATTTAAATAGTACATTCTGTAAATACTTTGAATATTTTAGTTATGAGCAAGCTATTTCCCTAAATAAATCTGTATTTTTTTTGTCACTTTTCTTTAGAATTGACTGGTTTTAGCTTCATGATGTTGGTGTTGAATTTTAGCAGACATTACGCCGTGGCGCGGCATCCGTCTGTCCGACCGTCTATAAACTTTTTTTGTGGCGACTACTCCTCTGAAACTACTGTTCGGTTTTTCATGAAACTTCACAGGAATGTTGCTCTTGATGTCTAGTTGATCCTAGCTAAAATTCAGGTCGGCCAGATATTCAAGAATTAGATGGCCACAACGGCTAAAAATAGATTTTAAAAATGGGATTTTGTGGCGACTACTTCTCAATAAGTGTAAGTGATATTGAATTGGAACCTTTACCAAAATGACTGGTGCGACATGTACTTGGTCCTACCCAAGATTCATTTGGATTCGATGTCAAACATGGCCGCCAGTAGCCATCTTTGTTTACATAGAGTTATATAGGAAAACATTGTGGCAACTACTTGACAGACTTTCATGAAACTTCACAGGAAGGTTGCTCTTGATGTCTAGTGGATCCTAGAAAAATTTGAGGTTGGCCGGAAATTCAATATGCTAAAAATAGATTTCAAAAATGCGATATTGTGGTGACTAATTCTCAAAACCCGTAAGGGATATTGATTTGGAACCTTTACCATAATGAATGGCACGACATGTAGTTGGTCCTAACCAAAGTTCACTTTGATGGATTTCAAACATGGCTGCCAGCGGCCATCTTTGTTTACATAGAGTTATATAAGAAAAACTTGTGGCAACTACTCCTCTGAAACTACATGATGGCATTTCATGGAACTTGACAAGAATGATGCTCTTGATGTCTAGCTGAGCATAACAAAAATTCAGGTCGGTAGGAAATTCAAGATGGCCACCACTGCTAAAAATAGATTTAAAAAATGTGGCGATTACTTCTCTAAAATGAAAGTGATATTGAATTGGAACCTTTACCAAAATTACTAGTGCGACATGTACTTGGTCCTAACCAAACATGGCTGCCAGTGGCCATCTTTGTTTACATTGAGTTATGTAGGAAAAACTTGTGGCGACTACTCCTCTGAAACTACTTAACGGATTTTCTTGAAACTTCACAAAAAGGTTACTCTTATCTAGTTGATCCTAGCGAAAATTCTGGTCGGCCGGAAATTCAAGATAGCAACGGCTAAAGATAGATTTTAAAAATGCGATTTTGTGGTGACTACTTCTCAAAAAACATGTGAAATTGATTTGGAACCTTTACCAAAATTACTGCCAAAATTACTGCCACGACATGTAGTTGGTCCTAACCAAAGTTCATTTTGATTTGGGTGTCAAACATGGCCATAGTTGATCCTAGCAAAATTCAAGATGGCCGCCATGGCTAAAAATAGATTTTTAAAAAATAAATTTGTAGCAACTATTTCTTGAAAATGATATTGATATGGGACTTTCTCTAAAATTATCAGCATGACATGATGTTGGTCCTTGTTGAAAATTATTTTGATTCAACATTAAACATGGCTGCCAGTGGCCATCCTTGTTTAGATAGAGTTATATACTAAAATCTTGTAGCGACTACTCTGAAACTACATTACTGATTTTCATGAATTTTCACAGGAATGCTGATCCAGCTTAGGTCATTGACCTATTGTTATTGAATATATAGTGCTGCATAAAGTTTGAGTAAAAACCGTCAACCCCTCGGGGTATCCCCAATACCACAGGACTGTATGGTCGAAGTGCAAATTTCATGTAGGGTCCTAAATAAATAAGAATTGTTTGATACAGTAATGAAATGAAACAGGTTGAGGTTAGACCCGGTCATAGTTGTGTAAATTTGTTTTGTCATGTTCTCAACTGCTTAACAGCTTTAGATAATTTAATATATGTGCATCTTCAGTACAGTGTATCCGCCATTGGGCTCCTAGCTTCGGGTCACATTGTTCAATGTCAAGGGTCTTTGTCATGCATTTTTTGTCCCCTGAATCCTAAACCGATTCTAATATTACCTGATATACATTATTATACCAATTTGTTATGGTCAGTCCAATGACGCGATCCTCTTTTGATTCAGACGGGTGCTGGAAATTCAAAAGGCTATAGTAGAGTATTTGTTGAATTTATTTTCAGATAATAAAAGAGTACGATGATGCAGCCATTTTAGAGAAAAGTGACCTGCAACCCGAGTCAAGGACAACAGCAACTTCCTTTTTAGAAACCACACTGCAAGGCGACTCTTTCGTTGAGGTATCTTCGGTACGTTAGTATTTTTAATTTTCATTAGAATGTCAACATGCAAATATGTAATAAAAGGTGTCATTTAAAGGGACAATGTCCGTAACTTTTAGTTATATAAAACACACTAAGTCCGTTCACAAACAATACACACTAAACATTATTGAATATTTACTAATTAAAAGCCAGATTGTTTGACTGAATTCAATCGCTGTACAAAAAGGAAGTACTGCTTCATGCGTTTGAACTTGCAGCCCATACTAAAATTACACTTGCGGGTAATAATAGTGACCGTACAATAGTCACCGTCGCTCCCAACATATTACGCAATACATTACTATGTAGAAAACCTAATACGATCACGTCTGTAAATTAAAAAAAATCATTAAATCACCTGTCTCCAAGGGTACCAGTCGGCATATAAAAAGTTCATAAATTAAAGGTATTGTCTACTGGCGCATTAGCTGTTTGGTTCCGTAGAGTTATTTCAGTTAATGCCTGGGTACATCGGGTGATTTAATACAAATTCAACGGTAAAATTATACAATACTATTTGACATGAAGTCTGGATCATCTCAATATTTTGAATATATATTTTCCATGTTATATTAAAAATAAACATGCTGCGACTTGAAAGCTTTTATTCAATTTGCTAATTTCTGAAAAAAACAAGGTAAAACCCAATCTAAGCAGAGGTCAGATGCTCTTAAAGACTGTCTTTCACGCTACTTTGGCTGCGCAATTAAAACTTGTATTTAGGCTTGTGCATAACTGTTGTAATAATTTCCCATGAATTGTATCTTATAGACGCCTACTGGTAAAACAAAGACAAGCCGAAGGACAACCAAACGAAGCAAGAGCACCCAAGTTAACCTACCGCCACTGATTCAATCTACTGCAGAGAAACCTTCAGTGAGAAAAGGTATGCATAAACATCAACTATTCTGGACTTCTATTGCATCTTTGCAATAAGACACTCTTAATCAGCTAACAAGATACTCAGTGTGACAAAATACTATGTATGCAAATACTCCATGTGACAAGAGGACAAGCCTTATTAGTTTTGAGTAGTGCTCTTGGTGAAATCAGTCGTATTGATTGTTTTTTTCGGTAAGTATGTCAAAGGTCAATGTGATTGATCACCAAAAATACTTTCCTTGATGGTATTTATGAACTATGTAACCTACAATCTTGAATATTTACATAAATAGTGCTCTTGATTAGACTATAAACTCTTTTGATTCAGATCAAAGGTCCAGGACATGGTGACCTATCCATGTTAAATCATTCCATGCTGTTATTTACCTTACAGTATTGTAACGCCCTGTGTTGCAATGCTCTTATAACAGTACGACAAACAAATGTACGTGGCTTGTTGATCATGTAGTGAGTGATGCATATTGGCAATTGCCAAATAACGAACATTATTGTTACTGTATTGTAGCAGGAAGTGTTGTATTATTATGTATTTCTGTGTACCAGACAGTTTAATTTCCTTTAACAGGTAAACAGAGCCAGACGACCCTCATTGATCAAGGCACCCAGTGGGATCTTAACGACATCGAAGAAGATCAGAGATCCGAACCCCCATTGTCCTGTCGCCCACTAAGCTTCTCTACTCCCATAAAGCCTTGCCCGCAGCTCAACACAACTAGGATGTCCACTGTCTCCTTAGCCACTTCAATGTCAACAACCTATGACGAGGATGATCCCACTTATGACCCATCAGCATCTGAATTACTGGACATGTCTGATGATCTTCAACCAGAACAGTGAGTAACTAGATTGTTTTAGGAATCAGGTGTTTTAGTATGTGTACATCATAACTTGCAAGACTAATAGAAAATAGAAACCTTGCAATAAGCGGCATCCACCTTCAAACACCAATATGAACCGTTACAGGACATTATACAGCTTTGCCTGATACTAGTATAATGTTTCAAATGTGGAACAAACTTGCCTGCATTAGCATACGTGTGATGTCCATATATGAATTGAATTGGGGTTTTAAGGCGCACCAACACAAGAAAAGCTTATATGGCGCCTAAAAGGCATGAACATGCCAGGCTCATCTTCCATGTACATCAAGAAAAAATATGGAAAATGGGCCTAGAACCTTCTCACCCTGAACTGCAGAGTTGCTGCAAATTCTATCGTAGAAACTCCATTTACGCTGGAGCCACGTTATTGTTTTTCTGCCACTGCTCTTTTGATGCGAGCGAGATAGCACCTGAAACAATGCAGGGATCATGATGAAGACCTTTAATGAACATGAACAAAAAATGATAAAATGAACATGAATTTGGGGGGGATTCTACCCCTCTGCCTATCCCTCCAAAGGGATCTGCAGTGGCCCTATTCTTTGCCCCGTGACCAAACGGAGCCCCCGAGAACCACACGGAGCTTATATGAATCGCACAGATTGTTCAGAATGTTACCCCACATTAACAATGATATACTCTCTCACATGTCTCCCATACTATCGAGTTTGGAATAGCAACTAAGTTGTGTTTAGTAATGACTACCAATATAAGTTGTACAGCTACCATCCCACACTGTGTGTAGACTATACCTGTGAGTAATTACTCAACATGGATTCTATTTTCAATCTTTTAGGTCGAACCCAGTGCAGCAGAGGAAGTTTATCGTTTTTGAAGAAGCCCTCCTTTCATTGTTTACAATTTGTACGATGTGCTATTCATCAACGACAGCTAGAATTAATCAAATAAAGGGCACATTTGTCTCCATATTACAAGAGTGCTCGTGTGGGAAGGACAGAGTGTGGGCATCACAGCCAATGTTTGGACAGACACCAGCTGGTAATGTAATGCTGAGTGCTGCTGTTTTATTTTCTGGATGTGTTCCTACAAAAGTGTTTCGCATGTTGGATTTTATGAACGTTCAAACAATACGACTCAATACATTTTGGGGGCATCAGAGGAACTACATGTGGCCTGTTATCGACCAAGTGTGGATTTCTGCGAAGGCAACAATGTTAAGAGGGATCCAAGACCGAGGAGGTGAAGTCACCCTAGCTGGAGATGGACGAGCAGACAGTCCCGGACACTCAGCGAAGTATGGTTCATACACGTTCATAGACCTCCAGTCCGGAAAGGTCATCGATCTTCAGTTGGTGCAGGTAAGGGTTATGTAAATAAAATGCTGCATATTGTCCGGTACCAAACAAGAAGATATACACTGTGTTGAGCCGGTTTAACACAATATGTTCACAATATGTTGAGTGCTAATGCAAAGTGGGTCGGGTGATATTTAGTGCCCAGCTTCAAGAGTATTTGTTTCTACAGAATATATAAAGCTGGATTGCGTACCAAATCCAGGCTTATAGCTTGCTGATTTCGTCCGTCAGCCCATAAGTTTTTGTTTTTCCTCATTTCTCAGAAACAAATTTCGGAAAACTTTAAAACTTGGCACATAAAATTATGTTCATTATCATAACACAATGTTATATGACAAGAACCATAACTCGTGTCTTGTATTTTAACTGAATTATCCCCATTTTTACTTAGATTTTTCAGATAAAATGTTGAAATTCACAATCCGGCGTTCGCACCACTGTTGGTGCTTCACTTGTTTTTTAATCAGTTTATTAATTTTGATTCAGAAAAGCATTATGGTACATCGATTCAACAAGCGCATTAAAGAGGTGATTTTGAAGTATGAAAAATAAAGCTAATTTTTTATTGGCTGAATCAATATTGCAACGTAAATGTATTTCAGAGTAACCAGGTAAAAAGCAGCGTACATATGGAGAAGGAGGGCCTAATCCTCGCAGTAGAAAATCTGAAAAATAAGGGTATCGTCATCAAGGAGCTCATAACAGATAGACACCTGCAGATACAGAAATGGGTGCGAGAGAATATGGCAGAAACCAAACACTCTTATGATGTATGGCATGTTGCCAAAGGTAAATAATTATTGAAGAAACTGATATTTTGATAGAAGAAATGTTGACATTCTTGGTTTATTTAAAGAGATAAGGTTCAACAATTTCAATAATCTTACACAATGAGGACTTTTCAAAAACATAATCTCTACTGTTTGGAAAGTTTGTATGTAGTTATGCGTCTCCGTGGCTGAGGGGTTAACAACATTGCGTTGTAAACCTTCTCGTCTCTTACTGCAGCGGGTTCGAATCCCACTGAGAGCTTGACTTGTGTTGATTCTAATCTTACGGATGGCGGGAGGTGTACAGTACTGGTTCTTCTCAGGAAAAGCGGGTGGTTTTTATAAAAACAAAAAAATAAAAATTTGACCGTCGTATATAATCTTACGTGTTAAAAATTACCTAAAACACCATACAAACAAACAATGGAGTGATTGATGACATCTGGCAGTCCAGACAAATGTCACTTTTTTTTAATGTAATGCATATAGTACATTTCCGTCTCCATTAACTATTTTGTAAATCAAGTCCCAGACATTGTCTCTTTTTATCGAAGAACATCATCATAAACTGTAAAATTGTACATGAATTTTAATTTTGTTTTAGCTATTAAAAAGAAGTTACAGGCAATTGCAAAAGAAAAAGATTGCGGTGAAGTGTCAAAATGGATACGGAGTATAAGCAACCATCTGTACTGGTCTGCCGCATCTTCCCGAGACGATGATGGAGAAATGATCCTGTCGAAGTGGAAATCTGTATCAAATCACATGCAGAACATACACTCGGGCCATGAAGGGCAGTATCAAACGTGTCAGCACGGTGACCTGGACTCGAGGGAGTGGTTAAAACCAGGTAAGATCGAGTCGACATTGAATTACAACAAATATATATGTTACTATGTAGCAAAATATCCAGCTGAAGGCGGGTATTCAAGTGTCAGTTATTAAACATATACAGTACAATGTCAAAAATGCTGTCACTTTTATACTGTTTACTATTAGGGTAGAAACATCCAATAATCATGCTTTTGAGCATAGGACAATTAACTGCAAACGGACAAGGAAGCATACACATGCAAAAGATATAATAGGGCTCAATCTCATCTAAAAGTTGTTCTATAAATGAAATGGTGAAATGATTGTTAATTGCTTACACGGTATAAAATGTACAAGTATAGGTATATAATGTTGGAATTTGTCGAGCTTTACATATGATGTCATTCAGATTAGCCCAGATTATTCCCCCGATTTATAATGGTTTTACTTTCCTAGGAACCAAAGCTTGCTCTAAAGTAGAAGATCTGGTGACGAAGACACGTTTGTGCAACGATGTGAAGAAATTGTCAACTGGCTTCCAAACGTCCGACCTGGAAGCATTTCACAGTGTGGTAAACCAGTTTGCACCGAAGATGTATGCCTACACATACCATGGACAGTTATGCAGGTATTTAGATCATTTAACATATAGAAAGCAACACACATACAGGTGACCTCTTGAACAGATTAACCACACTGGCAGTGCTCATCTGACACTGGCAGTGCTCATCTTTAGATCTCAGTCTAGGTCGACAATTTGCATAGTGAATGTATAGCATAAAAGACATGGACTAAACATTTTTTTAATTTTTTTTAAATGCCAAATGACGGCAAAACTATACTACAAAATCTTTTATCCAAACCCTATCCAGGTGCTCAGGTCATATATTAATGTGTATGTGCTGATTAAAAGTATAGTTTTTTTCACCGGTTCTTAAAATAATAATTGAATATGCGTAAAAATGTATTAGGAGTTGTAAATTCTACGCTACAGTTCGGGGGTTTGTTGTGGCTGATTAAAGCTGTTTATATTGTGTTTGTATTCTCAAGTTATATACACAGTCAAAATCTATAAGTTATATACATTCCTCATCATCATTAAGTTTAGAAACAGTGTACATAATTTTGTAAAAGTTGCCTGTTGTTGGTGGGATTGCTACTTTAAACAAGACACTTTCTTTTGGTGAAAAAACACAACAGATCACAGACAGTAGGACACGCAACAGCACAGCATTATGTGTAACATCGCATTAAACGCAGCATAGCACATCACAATGTGTAATATCGCATTACATGCAGTATAGCACATCATTATGTGTAACATCGCATTACACGCAGCATAGCACAGCATTATGTGCAACATCGTGTGTATGTCTAACATCGCATTACACGCAGCATAGCACATCTTTATGTGGTACTGTAACATCGCAGCATAGCACAGCATTATGTTTAACATAGTGTGTACGTCCAACACATCATTATGTGTAACATCGCATTACATGCATCATAGCACAGCATTACGTGTAACCGCATTACAAGCAGCATAGCACAGCATTACGCGTATCATCGCATTACATGCAACATCACATTACACACAGCATTACATGTAACATCGCGTGTATGTCTAACATTGCATAAATACACGCAGCATAGCATAACATGCAACATAGCACAACATTACGTGAAACATCACACGCAGCATAGCTCAGCATTACATGTAACTACACATTACATGCAGCATTACATGTAACATCGCAATACACGCAGGATAGCACAGCACTACATGTAACATCACATTACAAGCAGGATTACATGTAACAACACATTACATGCAGCATAGCACATCATTACATGTAACATCACATTACGTGCAGCATAGCACAGCATTACATGTAACATCACATTACACGCAGCATAGCACAGCATTACGTGTAACATCACATTACACGCAGCATAGCACAGCATTATGTGTAACATCACATTACACGCAGCATAGCACAGCATTACATGTAACATCACATTACACGCAGCATAGCACAGCATTACATGTAACATCAGATTACACGCAGCATAGCACAGCATTACATGTAACATCACATTACACGCAGCATAGCACAGCATTGCATGTGACATCACATTACACGCAGCATAGCAGCATTGCGTGTAACATCACATTACACGCAGCATAGCACAGCATTACATGTAACATCACATTACACGCAGCATAGCAGCAGTACGTGTAACATCACATTACATGCAGCATAGCATAGCATATAGCACAGCATTACATGTTACATCACATTACACGCAGCATAGCACAGCATTACATGTAACATCACATTACATGCAGCATAGCACAGCATTACGTGTAACATCACATTACACGCAGCATAGCACAGCATTACGTGTAACATCACATCACACGCAGCATAGCACAGCATTACTTGTAACATCACATTACATGCAGCATAGCACAGCATTACATGTAACATCACATTAGCATAGAACAGCATTACGTGTAACATCACAGCATAACATGCAACATTACATTACTACCAACATAGCACAGCATGGTATTACACGCAACATGACACAACATGCAACCGGACATTATATATGTAACATGACAAGCTTTTTATGCAGTAGGACACTGTATTACTTGCAGCATGGTATTTAGTGTAATAATCTCTTTCAACAGGCATCACTTAGCAGCCATGCACTTCAACGAGAACTCACACAGACAGGATGCCTTGACGAAGAAAGGAGAAAAACAGGTGAAGATCGGTTTTCCAAAGTACAAGCCACAGGGCGAATATTCGGTAAAGATACGGAGTCAAGCCATGACATTTGGGTATGCGGATACTCTCATGAAAGAAGTGATGGAGAGATGCACAACAGAGACATCTACAGTTATGTCAACCCCTGCCCCACCTACACTGTCCAGTGGTAAGCGGAAGCCTAGCAAGGAAGAGGCACTGGCAACACTATCAACACGATTTAAGAAAATGAAAGAGTGACAATCTAAGCATCATACTGGATGTCAAACAATACTCAGCCGAGACTTTTACAATTATTTCATGCTGTGTTTTATTTATATAAAGAAAGAGTAAACATTGCCAGTAGTTTTAAATTACACCTATTCTGCCAAAAAGAACTTGCTATGGTACATCAAGACAGGTGGATCATCACAACTTTGTAATGTGAACAATGCCTGTTGTGAAAGACTTATTTTCTTTGTGAAATATATAGGCTTGTTCAAGTGACCACAAACTAAGTGTCGGTGTCATTCTATACTGGTTTTACAATAGTGTCGGGTTCTGGTGAATGCAACCATAATGTATAAATATTGTACACATAACCAAAGAAAATAAAACAACCACATAGAAGCTACAGCATGTACAAAAGAAGTCTTTATTACATAAATACCATTGGAATACACTAGACCACACTTTCCCAGATTTTAAATGCTCATTTGCTAATAAAACATTTATTTTCATCGTATTTGAACGTTCTTTACTTAATGTAAGTAATTAATCAAAGATGAATCTGTAAAAATGGTGTTTTGTACGATATTTTTGTCAAAGGTGTCTATTCTGTTTAAAAGATATGAAATAAAATATAACTGGTGTACTTATAAGTGTGGTCTAGTTTAGAACCGCATTGACTCGGTGTTTGTTGGGTTGTTTATACATATAAAACATTTGTTGGTTGGCAACATTGACAGTGGGTATTTTTTTTTTAATTTGTCCTACTCCATTGAAAACATTATTACTTGTTATTATTGATCTGCAAGTCAGTCAGAATCAAAAACATTATTTATATTATTATTCACATGTTATTGTTGCAATTTTAAAGGGACACTCAGCAATCTGATGGGTAGATTTCATATTATGGTGCAAAAAACAAGTCATTCGTTGATGAATTGTTAGCCATGCCAAATGTTCTCGTTACTTGTGATAATGTCTTTTTTAAAAAAAAAAATATGCCTTGTATACTAGGAAATTAATTGCTCTTAAATTTATCAAGGCATGGTAATGGTTTTCATGATACTACATATCAAGATTGCTGTGATTCCCTGAAGGGCTTATTATTTACAATAAAGAAAAAATAGAGAAAACAAAAGATATCGAAGCATTTCTTGTCTGTGTTCTTTTACTTCCTAAGTTAATTGGTCTGTTTTTCCGATAGAGTTTTCCGTTAACAAATATTAGGTTATATTGGGACAGCAACCTCAGTGGGAAATGAGGCAACGGATGAAGTTTCCTATCATACATGATTCAGCTGATGGGCCTAGTTTGAAAGACTACATTTTCTGGCAGAACATATACTGCCTCAGAAAGATGTCTCTTTATTGTTACAGTATGAATGATACGAGTTTAATTCCAGACGGAGTTCAATTCGAAATTAACAAATCAAGGAGATCTCACTTTTGCAAACCTGTATTGTAACAAGAGCACTGCAAACAGTACATAATATGTGCATCAAGCATCGGAAGTAAAACGAAAATATTGAGCCTTTGACATCAGGGTCAGTGTCCAATGTTTACTATTTGAGTAAAGTTTCAAGATCTTAGGATCTAAGTTTACCAGTTATGTGTTGAATGTGTTTTTAGGATGCATCATTTTCAGCCTGTTGGGCCAATATGATGTTTGACCTACTTACCCCAAAAAGAAATAATTTCTCTATGGAAACTGTACGTTTTATAAGCATGATATTGCATAGCGTGTGTATGTTCACAACAGGCCATGGTGACTCCTAATGACCTCAAAAACAATATGGTTTCTTTTATATGTTCAAACTTGTCTTGCAAAATGAGAATATGTTGTTTTTTTTACTACCCTTTACCTTAATGCGCACAGTTTTTCAAATAATGTCTGATAATGTAAGTAGCATATAATGTTTATCACTCGACAACACCTCAACAGTGACCTATGCAGAATACACTACAACACCTCAACTTTGCAGACTGGATACTAAATTACAATATTATATATTCTGTGAGAAAATCTATAACATATCCCTTCCTCTACTGTGCTATCTCGCCTAGTGTGCAAGATAGCACAGTAGCCAAATATGATCGAAACGATAGACGTCATGAAATTACTTCGCGCTGTTGCCAAAGGAGTGACAGAAGAAGGAATAATTGTGTCAAAAGACGATTGGAAAGAAATTCATCACAGAATATATATTATATGGATTAATTAACATTTTTGTCGTGATATGAAAAATAATTCACTCGTGAGAAATATTCATGCAATATAGCAACTCATGCAAAAACGCACTCGTTTATATATCGCAAGAATCTTTCTCACTCGGGAATTTTCCCTCAGCCTCGTCCGTCGGGGACGTAAACCGGGCGGTCCCGTGTATCGGTCTATCCTCCGAGCACGTTAAAGAACCATATGAATCTATTCGATAATAAGAGTAGGGCAGGTTCACGGATTCCTATGTATCATTCCCCTCTCTCTGGGGCGGCCCTAAATAACCTATACTGTGTTGATGAGCCGTTAAACAACATTCAATTCAATTCACTCGGGAATTATTTCCCGTATCACTTCAACAATGTTAATTAAACTCTATTTAAAAAATAGCACAGTCAAGTCAAAACCGAGAAAAAAAGGGGATATAAATAAATTCGCGAAAGCTTATATACTAATAATATTCATGCTCGAGGCACAATTAAACAACAGGAACTGAGGTTGGTACTTTTGTATAAATATTTATTATTCTTGATCTAGGTTTGCCAAATTTACAAAACTCAACACCAGTTAGGGAAACGCATGTCAATCTGCTTCAACAAGTTATTGTCCTTTCTCACCCATCACAATGAGAGTAGTTGTCAGAAACGCACCTCGAATCTTGATTGCAGCACAAAAAGTGAACACTGCATGGATATCTTTTCTCAGATAGTCCCAACATCATTGAACTAGTGACCTTTGAGCTGTGTATCTGCTTCATCTGTAACAAAACACGTCTTATTAGTTGTCATCATGTCATATATAGTACATTTATGATAATTCATAAAACAATCTTTTTTTTTGTTGAAAATAACCTATAGGCTATAATGTATTTTTTGCAGAGAGTTGGCAAGTAATGTATTTTTTGCAGAGAGTTGGCAAGTAATCACTTTTCAAATAATCGTCATACATTGTATTATCATTTATACACTTGATACAGCAATCCATTTATGTCAACGAAAAACAAGAGTGTTAAACCCAACACTGAACGATACATTTTTATCGCGAAAACACATGACAAACGCTAAAATTTGTATTCTTCGGTCGCTAATATAATGTCCAAGCAGTCGTATGAGAAATATAACTGGCTACAAATCGTATTGTTAATGACTTAATCAACAATAAAACATACCAAGTAATGTCCATTTCATCATAATCCCGCCGTTTCAGTTGCTCAACTTGCTGATAAACGCCATCACTCAGGCATCAGCATCGCCGATTTCCCCCTCGTTAGAATAACGTAATCGCCTCTTTTTAGTAGTTTCAACATATATGTCTGATTTCCAATATCATTATAAATATAAGAATCATTGTCACTTTTGCAGAACGAAGATGTTGAGCAATATAACGCGTCAGTTTCCAACTCGTATTTACTGATCTCACTGTCCGACATTATGTATAGAAACGAAAGGGACTTTCCGTGACGTCACACAAACAAGTGCTCGCTACACAGGTGTGCGTGTGCGATATGAAAATCCATGATTATTAGCCTTACAGGTGCGAATATAGCGAAGTAGTTTGGTGCAATATGATGATGAACATGAGATTGTTTAATATACCTTAACATAAAATAGCACTAAATGGGGCCTTTAAGCATAACCAAACAACAGTGAAATGAACAAGGAACATGTTTATCATTGGTTATTAAATAAAATATTGTTTAAAAAATGTTTTTATTCATTCTTGTTATCTCCACTGACATAAATGAAGAAACTTGTTTAAAAGTGTATTTTTAGGTATTCGTTTATGGAATTTGGGTATAAAATACTGCTCGTGCGCTAAAAATAGTCCGCGAAAAAACCTCCCAGATTTTTGCATGAATCTCCCTTAAAAAAATCACTAAACTCCCAGATTGACGTCCTGAAAGTATCACATGTATGACATTAACCTTTAATAAACACCCTGTTGGTTTTGTCTATTTAAATGATATAGTGTATAAAACATCATAAATACAACTGACATTCATATGACACGGTAAAATAAACACAACAATTATCTATAAAAACAGCACAAGTAATGGTCACAAGTACGAACGTGATCGGAGACGAATCGTGTATAATCATTCAGCTGCTGAAGCTAGCACATTGTATGTTCTATTATTATCCATTAAATATCTTCAAACAAATACTTACAAGGAACAAAAGTATCAAGACAGAGTGCTGTCGTGTTAGCACGCGTAGTGATTCCTTCCATGGGCATACAGGCACAAAATGTATGAAAATACGTGAAAACACACGAAAACACTATCCTGATCTAGTTCAAAGCGGAAGCGGAATCAACTGCATCTGCCAGGAACGGTAACTCAATTCGCGCACATTTAAAACTAAAGTCATATTTGTAAAATAATGCAACATCTTTTTGTCGACAACCCTACATCAATATCAAATAGTTAAGTAACTTCTGTCAAAATTGACCAAAATGTTACGGTGGCGATAGAAAAGAAAAGTATTGGAAAAATAGGAAAGATGGAACAAACATTTTAGGAAAAGCAAAGTTGGCAAAGTGTTACGCTCCCTAGACAGCGGACGTATTTACCACTTCGTTTCAACAGGGACTCATATATATACATAGACGGGTCCTGGTTGAATTGTTGTTGTAATGACAGTGTTGACATAGATGCTAGTGTATTGACAGTGTTGACACATATGTTGTTTTATTGACAGTGTTGACACTGATGATTCTGTATTGACAGTGTTGACAGTGACAGAGTCGACACATGATGTTGTATTGACAATTTTGACACGTATGGTGTTGTATTGACAGTGTCGCCACAAATGGTGTTGTATTGACAGTGTTGACACAGATAATTTGTATTGACAGTGTCGACACATATGGTGTATGATTGACAGTGTTGACAAAGATAATGTTGTATTTACAGTGTTGACACAGATAATGGTGTAATTGACAGTGTTGACACATATAATTTTGTATTGAAAGTGTCGCCAGATATGGTGCTGTATTGACAGTGTTGACACAGATAATGTTGTATTGACAGTGTAGACACATATGGTGTTTTATTGACAGTATTGACACATATAATGTTGTATTGACAGTAATGACACTGATAATGTTGTATTGTCAGAGCTGACACAGATAATGTTGTATTGACAGTGTTGTCACAGATGTTTATGTATTGACAGTGTTGTCACAGATGTTGCTGTCTGTACTGACAGTGTTGTCACAGATGTTTATTTACTGACATTGTTGACACAGATGTTTATGTATCGACAGTGTTATCACAGATGTTTATGTACTGGCAGTGTTGTCACATATGTTGCTGTCTGTATTGACAGTGTTGTCACAGATGTTTATGTACTGACATTGTTGACACATATGTTTATGTATTAACAGTGTTGTCACAGATGTTTATGTACTGGCAGTGTTGTCACAGATGTTTATGTATTGACAGTGTTGTCACATATGTTGCTGTATTCACAGTGTTGACACAGATGTTTATGTACTGGCAGTATTGGCAGTGTTGTCACAGATGTTGCTGTACTGACAATGTTGACACAGATGTTTATGTATTGACAGTGTTTTTACAGATGTTTATGTACTGACAGTGATGTCACAGGTGTTGCTGTACTGAAAGTGTTGTCACAGATGTTGCTGTATTGACAGTGTTGTCACAGATGTTTATGTATTGACAGCGTTGTCACAGAAGTTTATGTATTGACATTGTTGCCACGCATGTTTATGTATTGACAGTGTTGTCACGGATGTTTATGTACTGAAAGTGTTGACACAGATGATCATGTTGCTGTATTGACAGTGTTGTCACAGATGTTACTGTATTGACAGTTTCATCAGCTGGCCGTTTATGATGTATGTAAAGCTTTTGGTACTAGAAAAGATTTGCATTTCATATGTCTAATATCGTATCTCTCCCTGGGTTGAAGAAGCCATAGACCTTAAAGGGCACACGGCAATCTTGATCAAGCATTATAAGTGTGTAGCATGCGAGCGGTGTAGCATGCGTGCGTGCGTTCGTGCGTACATGCGTGTGTGCGCGTCTGTGGTTCTAAGTTGTATAGTCTCTCCGCCAGTTGTCCAAGAGGAGGACCACTCAATGGCAAATTAACACTAATTAGCATATTGTCGATTTATTAACTCCGCCAGTTGTCCAAGAGGAGGACCACTAAAATATTGTTATATCCAGCAAACACAATTTGTAACTATTCAGATACTTATTAATAATGATTTGCAAATATATAGATATACAGACCCCAAGCGCCGCCTGGCGGGAGGCTTGTCTGATGGGAATCGTCATCCTTCAACTCATTTTCCTCTGAGGTTGTCCTTCTGGTGGGGCTATTCGTCGAGTGAAAGTTGCTTTAGCCCGATGAAGAGTTACACGCAAGTGGACACGTTACATTTATTCATATTTATTACCACCAGAATGTATACCCTGTTTTGCATCGTCGACGTGCAAACATAATATTGTTGATTGTGTAGACTTCATTCTCTGCGCCAGAGACAATACCAAGTTAACAGTATGTTATGTAATAGTTATTTCAAATTGATATAATTCATTTCTGTCTGGTTTAAAATTTCGTGATTTAAACATATTTTATTGCCATATATGTACAAGTACAACAAATCGGGTCGGGCCACAAGGGCTACCCACATTAGTTACGTCCCGTCCCTTCCCTACAATGGAGTTTTAACAAATATAATGAATGGCAATTGCTATTAACACGTATCAATAAACTGGATTAACTACACTACAACATGTTATGTAGTAGAACATGTTAAGTTATGTAGTAGAACATGTTAAGTTATGTAGTAGAACATGTTAAGTTATGTAGTAGCGTAGAACATGTTAAGTTATGTAGTAGAACATGTTAAGTTATGTAGTAGAACATGTTAAGTTATGTAGTAGAAACATGTTAAGTTATGTAGTAGAACATGTTAAGTTATGTAGTAGAAACATGTTAAGTTATGTAGTAGAACATGTTAAGTTATGTAGTAGAAACATGTTAAGTTATGTAGTAGAACATGTTAAGTTATGTAGTAGAACATGTTAAGTTATGTAGTAGAAACATGTTAAGTTATGTAGTAGAACATGTTAAGTTATGTAGTAGAACATGTTAAGTTATGTAGTAGAACATGTTAAGATAATAAGAAGATAGAAATTAAGGAGAAGTAGAAGTGGAAGAAAGAATAATGCAAAACATGTGACACTGCTCGTGTTGATCAGACAGATAAAATGTAAGGCAAACCTAAGTATACATCGATGACTATATCTCTAATAATGTTTTGAACAGAATTAAAAATCAAACCATTTTCTTGTGTTGTAAGATCTAACCTTCCAAACAATAATGTATTTGAGATTAAAGGATGAAACGTGTTGACCGGAAGAGTTCGAGCCTTTCAACATGGAATTGCATACATTAAAAGAAGAAATGATTTGCATCTTCATTACCATGACCGCAATTGCATTGAGGCGATTCGCGTAAATGATTTTGAATAAGACCATTATTGAATAAGACCATTATTGAGATTACTACATGAATTTCTTATCCTAGCATGCATAACAGAAAAAAAACGTACACCAGATAAGTAAAAAACTAGGAACATTTGAACTAGTAAACATTATTCGCATAAGCTGACCTTTGAATATGTGTAATGAGCCTGAATTTCTAATATCTAAAGGTAAATCATTCCAGAGTTTCATAGCTGATGGAATAAATGAATTCATAAAAATAGATGTTCTGACTGAAGTCTGCGAGAATTTTTCTGCGTTCCTGAGGGGATATGGAGTCTCTTCCGCTACGGTTCTTGGCAAATAAGGCACTGTACCTTTTTTTCATTTTATATACAACAGAACATTTTTGGAACTTACGCCGTTCTGATAACGTTAGCCATCCTATTTCATTCACTATTAATTAACAATAGATACCGAACGGGTAAGACCGGTTACAATACGCGCAGCTTCATATTGTATTTTTTTTCAGGTTTATTTTTTTCATATTCGCTGCAGACATCCCAAACAATAGCAGCATATTCTAAGATTGGACGGACATACGATAAATAAATTTGATTTAATGCCCTACGACTTAGTGTAAATTTCAAAAGCCGAAAGAGATATTTTCGATATGCATATGCAATTTAAATTTCTTAAAAAAAAATCTGACTGTATAATTCATTTTGACGAGTATATACGTAGTTAATACTTTTACCATACCATCCTTATTACAATATCATCCCTTATTTGTAAATTGTTTTAACAACATACTTTTACATTTAGCTTTGTTTTTATTAAATTACTCTTTTTATTGTTTCATCAATTTTTGCGCACAATATGACATATTTATGTGTCGACGTGCCGTAAAACATCATTCATAAATTTCATTTCCGATTGCAAAAAAAAGAATACACAGGACTCCGCACTTATGCCTGCTGTGATCAAAACGGATAGACGGCACAAACGCATGGTATAGACGGCACAAACGCATGGTAAATACAAATGTGAAGTGGAAGCAATTGTATGTTTTCTGTGACTGGGGTATGATGTCCAAACGTTTGTGGAAGCTGCAGCCATTTTTTGAAGTTGCCGCCATTTGTGTTCCATCTGTATTTAAAAGTTACAAGAATCACTGTATTCGATTAGGAACCTCATTAAACCACGCGCAGTTGTTCTTTATTGTAGATCATGTTGTTATCAAGGCAGAGCACGAGTTTCTAGACGTTAAAGAGACATAGGCAATCTTCAAGTGTGTGTGTGTGTGTGTGTGTGTGTGTGTGTCATTCGAAGGTTTAATGTCCCTCCACCAGCATAACTCGATAACCCGTCAGATATCTTAATGGACACACGGCAATCTTCAAGTATTTGAAATGGGTGTCTCGATTTATATATCCAGTATCATTTTTACTTTTACCCTGGTTACATTTAAATAAATCAAATTTTAAGTATTCACTATTTCGTCTTATTATACTATAAGTTTTAATATATTACTCGTGCAATAATATCAAAATTAATAATATGCATAAATAAAGGCTTAATACAATTCTTATAATTAACGTTAATGATTGAACAAATGCAATTTATGTAGAAAAACTAACGGGACCCCGCTAGTTTTAAAAAAATCAATATTGCCATCTGTCCCTTTACTATTTATAAAAACACACGTACGTCCAAAGTACTGAGCGAGCCATAAATTAAGTATTGTTAATAAAAGATAGGGGAAATAATAACTTTAAAAAGTAGGTCACACATTGCTTTTAAGAATAGTTTATTCCTGGTTAATGTATTTATATTTAGATAATTGACAAATAACAACTACATATTTTCTCTTTTCGTAAGAGTTTTTCATTAGCATGTTATAGAGGCAGACAGCAAATCTTCTCCTTTTTTATCCTGTTTTTCTACTAACTTGCATATTTAAAAACAATCAATGTTAATAATAATTTGAATATTTCAAGTAGAACTTTTTTGGAGGGGGCATATATTGAATCATATATTTAAAACCATTTTAGAATAAAGAACAAAACCTAAAACAACAAGAGGCCCGGTATGGCATGTGGACGCTCTACTAGCTAACATGACTCTTATTTCAGGAGATTTCATCAAATTCCCTGCAATACTTTCATAGCTATGGCTGAAACACGATTTTGATTCATTTTACCTTTGATCTTCAAGTGTGACCAGAGTCAGCTAACCCAGTCGACTGTGTACAGTTAATGTACAATAAGGCTGTGGTGATCATGAGTGCTCGTGATCACTGGACGCCCAAGTTACCAGTGTCGGTGACGATGTAGTCCGGGTTGTTAGTTGGTTCCAGTCCCGTATTGTTCGAGAAAAGAAGGGATGGCTGTTGCACTTGGTTCTCACTGGTTCTACCGTCGAACTGCTACATATGTACTCACTACTAGGTCGTGCTTAAGTGGGCCTAGTGTTGCGGCATCGATCTTCAAGGCTTTCCCAATGCAGTTAGTATACCATATTGGTCACGCATCCTGGTATACGGTTGGTGTAGTCTTTGTAAACATAGAGTGCTACTCTTCGCTGTACTTGTTCCAGCGCCTTGCTGATTTGCTGTAAGTGCGGTCCCAGACTGTGGAGGAGTACTCAAGAGCTCTCTCAACAGCCAGGCGGACCAAGGTGGTGTATGTTGCGGTCTTGCCATTGGAGGAACAGTCCTTGAAATGTCTGCGTAGGCATCCTATTGTCCTGTTACCTTTTCCCACTACATTCTCTGCATGTTTGGTCCATGTAAGATTGTTGGAGAAAGTCACACATAGGTACTTTCTGGAGTCGACTACTTCAAATGTCTGCCTGTGGAGCATGTAATCCGTAAGTAGGATTTCGTTGCGTTTGGAAGGTGAAATTTTATCAATCGTAAAGTCACTTAACGTTATAAAGGCCACAGGACTCGATGGAGTAAGTCCCAAAACTCTAAAAACGAGCAGAAACCGTTATTGCACCATCTTTACGGAAGTTAATAAATATTAGTATTCACACATGGTCCTTTCCTCAAATACTGAAAGAGGCAAACGTGTTCCAGTACATCAACTTGGGCCAAAAAATGATCCACCAACCTATCATCCAACATCAATTTTACCTGTTATATCTTAAGGTGATTGAAAAACATGTTACTAAACACTTATTAACATAATACTGCTTTAGTCAAGCTTATAAATACATGGCTTGAGCATATTGATAATGTTGACTTTATTGCGTCAATATTCTTTGATTTGAAACAAAAATTTAAAAAATGATAGTGATCATTTAACATTCGTGAAACAATTGTCCCTCTATGCAATATCAGTGATCACTACATTGGTTTACAGTGTACCTCTCCAATGGAACCCAGTGTATAGTAACTGGTGACAGAGTTGCTGATAAGGATATTGTTAAAATTGGAGTTCCGCAAGGCTTTTTTTTGGTCCTCTTCTGTTCTTTCATTTAATGATTTGCGTCTTTATACTGGGGTAAAATGAAACTGATTTATACGCAGGCTTATGTGTAAGCCGAGTCCTTATATAACATAAGGACCCTGATGCAATGGACACAACCATTCAGGACTGGTGGTATTAGCCAACACTACGTAACAAATACTATTAAACAATACTGATCCTGTCGAGAAAAAAAAGAAATAGATATGATACGAAAATCAGAAATATTTCTCAAGATCATTTGCATATTTGTTTAATGAATATATCATCAATTTTATTATTATCTATTATTATTATTTTTATTATTATTTTATAATTATTATTATTATCATTATATTTTATTATTTATTTTTATTATTATTTATTTTGTTGTTGTTGTTGTTGTTTTTCATAACTTATTATTATTATTCTAAGGACGCTGCATTTTGAGACGTTGAAAGAATCTGCCAGTTTAATTCTTTCTTATTTTCTTTCAGGGCTGTGAGAGGTCTTGTTGAAGTAAGTCACTGTCATTTTGGCTTGTGATGGTCTTGCAAAGTAGGGTCCTCGGCCAAGAGTGTAACGTTAGATGGTGTTGCAGATTCTGGCCATTAATGTAGGCCAAAACGAGTACACCGGAAGAGTGACATTCTTCAAGAACAACTAACTGCTTTCTGTTACCCACGAATGCCTTAGTGTTTTCCCAAGTTTTTCAACCAATCAGTTGCCACAGATTTTCAAATACTTGCACTATTTATTCATGAATATTTTGAATATTCTGGAATACGCGGAAGTCTAGGCCATTAAGAGCATGACCTTTATAGGGACTATCGATACAACCTATGGTAAACACCAAGTCGTATAGAGTCCATGATTTCCAGAGGGTTTATATTGTCCCAGATCAATACCTAGTGGGCGGGACTTGAAGTTCATCGATACCAAGGGCCGATGTGTTTCTTTTCAATTTCTGGTGCAGTGCAGACCTACGGTGCCATTGAGTTTGGATGCTGTGATTTATATAGGATAATTTTACTCATTTTTTCAGTTGTTGGTTTTTCCTCTTACATCGTAGAAGTGCGGTTTGCCTTGGCAAAGTCGAGTAGGTTGACATAGACTTGGCTTCCCTTCGCAAGGTTCTTGGCTATATCTTGGTTGGTGACACTCAGTTGGGTCTCGCGAAAGCTTTTTTTCCCGAAATCCATAGCAGGCTGTCACGTGTTTGTTTGTTGGAATGGTGTTATAGGCCATTATTAGCACGTGTTAGGCAATATACGGGCTGATAGTTTTCGGCCTGATGTTTTTCTCCCTTCTTCTTGAAAGCAGAAACTATCCATGCGTTGTGCCAGTCTTCTGGAATTTCCACGGTGTCCAAGGACTGGAGCAAGTTCATTTTCTGCTGCTTCCTTAAATATAGGCCAGTGTATAGAGCCCAGGCCTGTCATTTTGTGAGGTTTAATTGTCAAAATAGCATATATACACCATTTTGCCTTTCATCTTATTGTAGGGGCTGGTAGGATGGAGTATCTTCCCTGGTATAGACAGACGGGAACTGCGTGTCGAGTATTTCTGCTTTGCTATGTTATCATTTTTCAAAAAGCCTCTCTTGTTCTTCAGTGAGGTCACTCCCGAGGCTTCGTGGCCTTTGATTTTGATGGATTTCCAGAATTTCTTTGGGTTCTCCGTTGTGATTGTCGCTGACTACTTCTTCAATATACTTTACGTTGGCTTGTCTGATCTCGAATTCGACTTCCTGTTGTAATCTGCGGTAATGATCTCCCTTTTCTCTACTGGCGTGTGTGCTCTCTGTCGTACATAGCTCTCCGTATGCATCACTTCATCCATGGCTGGGTGTGTCGAGCAAGTGTCAACTTGGGACTCTCTGCTCTCCAGGATTTCATGAATAACAGTTGTAAAGCGTTCCCACATGGAGTTGATGTATGTTTGTACGCAGTGCCAAAGCTGGAAACATATTGTTTGATACCGTTGTCGTCTGTCTTTTTCCATAGGAAGACCTTTTTACGTGCGGGGTTTGGCCTGTGGGGAGTCAGTGTAGTGTCGTACAGTACTATGTCATGATCATTGCTGCCAATGGATAGGTTTGCCTCTTTGTTCAAAACTGGCGTGGATTGTAAGGATAAGGTGGAGTGTCTTATCCTTTCAGCTCGTTGGTCTAAGCTGTTGTATTCTACCATATCCAGGAACGCTTGGCGGATTCTGCTTGGGTACTGGCTGCCACAGCTAGTAAGATCTTCCCAGTTGATGTCGTGTATGTTGAAGTCACCACCTATCTATAAGATGTTATTCTTGCAAGAGGCCTTAAAGTAGCTAGATCTATCCCACCAACAACCACATTTTACAACACCAATTTCTAAACCTACTGAGGACGAGGTATGTATATACTCGTCAGAGGCCAGTTTCCGTCCAAGCCCAGTTTCCGTCATTCTCATTTAAAAAACGTTTTTACACTGCAAATTACTTACGCGATGTCACTTATTGTCAGACGTTTATAACTGAAGATTGGAAACAGGAAAAACAACCAAAAGGTAAATAAGGGGTACAAAAACGAAAGGGATTTCTCCGAAAAATGTATTTACTTCCTTATGTGGCGTTGGGGATGCGCACGCATACTGCCGCATAATAAACTATTAAAAAACTAACACCGTAATGACGTCATAATTTTATCAGCAGTTTAATAGACCGTGATTATTTAGGTTCACCATAGAGCAGCAACTCGTACAACCTGTATCTGTTTGATTTACATAGAGTTACCCATCTTTATATAGTGTAAAATTGTTCTACATTGACGATTCCAGGCGCATTGTTATAACGATCGAGGTGACTGATGGAAAAATGCAAACATACCATTTTTACAATGAAATTGCTGAATAGACTTGCAAACAAGTTTCTAATTCATAAAAGTTTACTGTATCTTGACCTAGTTGAATCTATCACTCGATAAAATACATGACGGAAACTGGGCTTGTAAACAAAATGATTTCTCAGTTTAAGTCTATTTATAAACAGGTCACGTGCCACTTCGATAATTTATATAAAACAAAATTCTTTGGCATCAAATTTCCAGGAAGAGGTAACCTAATAGGAAATAGAGTAAACATTGTCAGGATACATAGATTTGTCTGAAAAATTAGTTTATGTTTACATAAGTGACGGAAAGTGGCCCCCGACGAGTATATATAACTTTGAAGTTTCATATTTTGAGAATCCAAATTTTATACACACAATATAAACGGGTTTAATCAACCAGGCTAAACCCCAAAACTGGAGCGTCGAATTTAAGAGTTACCAACTCATAATTAATTTTACGCATTTTCAATCGCGGGTATTTTAAGAACCCGTAAATAAACCTATACTTTTTTTAATCAACACCTATACATTATTATATGACCTGAACACCTGAATCGAATTTTAATAAACGGTTTTGTAGTGTAATTGTGCCGTTATTTGGCGGGTTAGTTTCTTTAAGTACGGTCACTTCCCGATGCATCATAAAATAGTGATCGCAATTAAAACGAAACTTGAGACGTATACTATGTTTTTTTTGTTTTTTTTTATTATTTGAAGATCCAGTAGATCTGACAGGATTGAAACGTAGGTTAAACACTAAACATCATTTAAATGAAAAAATACTGCTTGATAAATACGGTCTGAGACAATGATACGCATTAAGGACCTGTTTCGGGCCTATTGCATTGTGGGTGGGGGTGGTTTAGGGGGTGGCTGTACTAAATTGTTTAGGAACGTGTCTATTAAACGTTTTTTTCTTCATAAAAAGTGAAATACGAAGTATCGTGTAGCATACCCAAGATATTATGCTATACAAAGTAAAC
The DNA here is from genome assembly GCA_037043455.1 of Cyrtodaria siliqua. Classification (NCBI taxonomy): domain Eukaryota; kingdom Metazoa; phylum Mollusca; class Bivalvia; order Adapedonta; family Hiatellidae; genus Cyrtodaria; species Cyrtodaria siliqua. Next base: position 642 of record JAWPHD010016911.1, on the reverse strand, counting down.
ACTATATAATCAGGCCTCAGGTTATATACGTGAGCTGTTTGGTCATTTAACCTGCTACCAGTAACAGTAAATAAGAATGTAACAGTAAATAAGCAGTAACAAATAAGCAAGCTTTCGATGTTAAAATAAATAAAGGGAGGTAATTGAATTATCAATTTTTATTTCCAAAGCGCTCTATTACATATTTTCCTGTTTTAAAATTAGGCTAAAATATACACATGATGAAATAAAGATAGAATAAATTTTAACTGTAATGCTTTTAACGTAAAATACATAATAACATTCAAAATTAAAAGCTAATGTGTAATACGTATTTGATTTTGATAATAAACGTTAAACTTCATACTCCATTTACGACGCCGAGGCGAGTAGGATTATATACGCTCGACTATTTACGAGTAGTACATTTAATTTTGTAACTTCCCAGTGGGAGGTAACAGCCATACACTGGCGGGTCCTTAACGCTCGCGAACCACAATAACACGTGCATCAGGATAGCATTGCACACTCTTACAATGGACACTCGGCAATCAGCGTATTGCGAACCAATTTTATGCAAGTTGTTCTTCGTTTTACGGAATTTAATTAATCTTTCTCAAATCCACATTCTTTAAACATCAGTCGTGAAATGGTTGCAATTAA